>JAHDVE020009881.1:0-35972 GCA_022606495.2 Halesus radiatus | reverse complement strand
GTAGACGCTTTGTATTTTAGGTTTTAATGTATTATTTATGAAAATCATCAGCTGATGTTGACAGTAAGATGGATGATTTAAATACTGTAAAAATTTTAGAGTGTGTCGAACTCAAAACAACAAAGAATACATACAAAAAGTGCCTTCCATGATGATTTAAATAAATTGTTTTATTGAATCATTAAAGAAGATAATATTAAGCAATCCTATGAAACACGAAACCGAAAAAAACGACAAAAAATAAAAAGGTATCAGTCGCATCTGGGAATCGAACTCAGGACCTCTGTCTTACCGGAACAACCGCTCTACTAACTGAGCTAATGATATCATATCTCAACTTCAAGACTTGTCAATATTATCCTCCATTAAATCCCATATTATTGGCTGATATCTTTATGATGATTACAAAGTCCTACCCGAATATACAGTACAGTAATCTTCTGAGAAGCTAATTTTACTGTGGCTTCTATGGAGCCTCCGTGCCTGAGCTGGTTAAATACATATTATACAAACATACAAAAGTTATAAAACAAGTTTTTTTTATATATTCAGTTATGCAAAAAAAACTGTGTTTTGTTTGTGTCATAAAAATATCACTTGTCATAAATCACTAGCTTGTGCGATTTTAATTGTCATAAAACAGTGAAGCACAACCCGCGGCCCAATTCATGCTGCCCGCAGGCGAATTTAGTACGGCCCATGTGGCGTTATATAAGAAATAAACTCTGCCGTAATTCTTGAAAACCCTGAATGAGAATATTTATGTAGAGAGCTTTTATTAATTCATACCGCATGTCCTAAATGGAACAGAATTTGAAGAATCGGTTTGCACCACACGAATATCGAAAAATCCCCAGAAATGTGAAATTATGAATTTCACTCTCAGCCCCCTCCCCCCTCGACAAATCAAAAATCCACTTGTAGGTTGCGAGCCGTGTTTCATAATTAGTTAAAGCGGCCCCTCTGCTAAAAACATTGTCCGCCACTGTCATAAACTTACCCCGTGTAGGGATGTAGGTACTCGTACATTTTTATTGGTTTTTAAAACAAAATTGACGATGAATAGTAATACAGAAGAAGATGTAAAAAGGGAACAAGATTGCAAAGCCCAATTTTCGCAAATTTGATGACAATTTTACATAGTGCCCGATGGATAGGAATATTTCACATTACCGACAAACTCACACAGGTAGCAGCATAAAAATATTAATCCGTCCGCCAGCTGCCGCCGCCACCCTGCCGCTACGCCGCCACCTTTGTCTGTTATTACTTACTATACAAGGATCTTAGGATAAATTCTCCAATTCCCCGTATTTGTGCGCAGTATAATGCACAATTTCACAATATCGACATTCTTCACGATACCCTTTCAAAATATCGAACGTAAGACCATAAATTGATGTACGAGTATAGAATGTATCGAGAACATCTCTTGTCCACATCCTATGTTCCTCTTCCTCTCCCCCCTTCCTTCTTATTTTGTTTTTTCTAACAAAACATCTTTACTTAACCACTTTTAACATAAGAAACTTTGTTGGCTTACCTTTTGTAAAACTTCCTTTTATATAAATATGTATTAAAAGCTGTTTGTTTCTTACAAATAAAGAAATAAATTATTATTATTATTATTATTAGTAATGGACAATTTTTATAGCACCATTTTTGTGAAAAATCGTATCAAGGGCGCTGTATGGTCTATGTTTATTTATTTATTTCATACATTATTAAATAATAAAAACTAGAAAGCTTTGACTGCCCAACTGGGAACAAAAACCCGTTTTAGGGCAGTCAAATTGAAAATGTATGTATTTAGAAATTGTGTTGACAAAGTTATTTGTACGGTATATCAGTGAAGCGTCCTCATTATAACTGCCAACAATTGTATGAAAATAAGCCTCAACCAAAATTAATTGGATAATTACTCATTATAGCCATGAACTCGCTTTGGCCGTGATCGTTACAACTAAGTTCGACTGCATTTCATACCAAAAAGCATGGTTTTCCTCTTTTGGAACGTATATTACGCCACGCACCTGAAATCTTTAATTTTATTTTTATCAATTGGTCTCTTCCCATCAGCATAAGTAGGCGTTTGTAAGGCGGGAAATGAAACATTACGGGTTTTATTTATGTTTAGCAAGAAACCGCAAATGAAATCAATACATTTTAAATCAGATTTTTAATTTATCTGACCGGCAATCAGAAGGGTGCGGGTTCGAGTCCTGTCGGCGACATTTATCTTTGCTCGGAAAGGTTTTTTTCAATTTGGATGAGTGTTTCAGGCTAATAATTATTGTTTATAAAAATAATTGTTACCCTTTGCGCTATGCACAAAAATCTTGTCTTAAGTTTTTAAGAACTTTAGTTTATCAATTAATTATTATATAATTGAAAATACACTTTGTATATACCACTTTACTTAAAATATATAAATATTTCTACATGTTTCGATAGCAATGCTATCATCTTCAGGAATAAATGAATACTAATGTTTTTGTGTTTAATTCGTAGAACTCATTTAATTTTTTTTTTTTTACAGGTGAAATATAATAAAAAACAGTAATTATTGAATGAAACACTAGTATATATTGATTAACTTGGCGGGTTTGCGATAAGCCGACGTAGCTCAATGGTAAAGCATCTGACCGGCAATCAGAAGGGTGCGGGTTCGAGTCCTGTCGGCGACATTTATCTTTGCTCGGAAAGGTTTTTTTCAATTTGGATGAGTGTTTCAGGCTAATAATTATTGTTTATAAAAATAATTGTGTGTACTGTTTCGAATTGTCCATTATAAAGTAAAGCCGGCCAAAACCGCTAGGAGAATGAAATAGCAATATTAATAATTCATATGGCACGTTCTCACTCTTTCGTTCGAAAGATTGATGCAGTGATGCCATACCGCAAAACTGAAAATCAGTAGATGGGAGAATAGATATACCACCTACTTCATGGTGGGAGTTGAAAAATTCGGTAGATTGACTTCAAAAATCGGTAGAAAAGAATTTATGGGATTTTTTGCTGCAAAAATAACATTACATCTACTGCAGTAGAATCCTTCTGCTGCTGAATGTACATCGCCGCTACCTGTGGAGCCTCTTTTCCTTCGACGTGGCTAACCGTGTTGTCTTCTTTGTACTCCTCAGTCTACTTCATCTTCCTCTCGTGCTTCGTTGATAACAGTCTAAATTATCTCTTTATCCTGTACAGTCCTAGAAGAAGGCCGGTTAAGAGAGCGTCTACTGTATTTTGAAATTTGTTCCCGCCGCTACTCGCCAATATTCCAAATGAAATTTTTTTTCTAGCGGAATTATTTCCTTAAACATTTCACTACTATTCCAATAAAAATGTTTGCACAAATGAAAACGCGAATTTGTGGAAGGCTTCCAAGAGAAAACATTGAAATGACTTCTGCAGATTTTATGGTATGACAATTTTGGTTATACGAAAATAGGGCTCGGCAATCTTGTTCCCCTTTTTACATCGGTATATCAGTGAAACGTCCACGAATCCAAAATCAATTTTTTTTGTATTTCGTTTTCAAATCGTCTTCAGACTATCTTACCTCAGATCCGGGGATATATTCCAAAATGTACATTTGAGCCAGAGAAAAAAACTCCCGACCCCAAGTATCGCATGTTGTCGACAAATTTCAAGAATATGTAATTCTAAATACTTTGGATTTGTACATGGACTGAAAATTCTACAAAACAAACATTCGTAAAAAACACATCAAATTTGTGAGAGAAATGCAAGTCAAACTTAAATTCCTTTTTCTCAGGCTCTATGGGATCGGATCATTTGAAACTTTCAACACGATTTAGTAAAATTGTCCTCCAAAAGAGCGGAAGTGTTTTTTCATATGCTGACACGATTATCAAGTAAAGGGTTAGGACTGGGATATTGTAAAGATAAACACATATAATGACATGCAAATCCCAAAAATTAGTTTTGATGGAAACCTGCTTTCAATGATATAAAAAAAAAATTCCCTTTTCAATAAAGAAGTTCGTAACTTACCCCAACATTGAAATAATTATGTATATTAATATACAGGATGTCCGGGGGTAAAGTGCAGTAACTTCGGGAGGTGATTCTACTTGAAGATAAAAGTTAAAAAGATAAATAACTTTTTTTCGAAATTGCATTTTTTTTTTTTTCATAAAAGAAATAAAAAAATTTTCCACGCAGACAAATCAACTTTTGTACATGAAAAAACTGCCTATAAACGTTGGAATTTCATGTAGAATCACCAGGGCCGGTCCTACGCAGGCACAATTGGAGCACTCCACTCCAGGTGGCATCTTTCCAAGGCGGCAAGGCGATTTGAGGTGATTTTACATAAAAATGGCATTATACAAAGCATCAAAATATTATTATTTACGGTGATCACTACCAGGCGTCTGTTAACGCGCCAAGCGCCAATAAATTAATTTTAAAAAGCCTGTAAAACTCAATAACTGGCTTTACGTGTTTTTGGAATGAGTGTTCTCCGCGCCGCTCCAGACACTGCGCAGAAAAGTTCCACAATGGACTGGGCTGCAAATTGTTACCTTACTTTAGCAGACTTTACTTTTCTAGATGTTCTTTAGTGCACCGCTCGAGGAGCGCTCTCCAAATCCTAATAGGCGCTAAGCATAACTATCTAAAGAATTATTAATATTGTCATTTCATTCTCACAGCGGTTTTGGCCGGCCACTTTCATGATGTGAACCCGCACAAACGTGAAAATGAAACAAACACAAAAAACCGCAGTGCAGAATGATATGGATATAGGCACTGGAACTGTGAAAACTTCTAATGAAAGAATGAGACGGTGCTATACGAGTATTCATGATGCTATCTCATTCTTCCAGTAGTTCTGACTGGCCAAGAAACGTACATATAAATAGAAAAATCTATTAATAATACTGGATAAAGATGGCGTTAGTTTCCTCTACAGCTCGCGTATGCATTCCTCCAGCATGTCAACAAGTAGCATGGGTTTTGCAATTTTGTAGGATTGTACAATTTGTACATTATACATGACGGGATCATTGTAAACAATTTTCAGCCAGATACCGTTTGATTCAGGGTCGGCCCTGAGAATCACATCCCGTAATTACCACACTTTACCCTGGACACCTTGTATATTGGGTTAACTGCAAGAAATAGGATGTATCTATAAACCATACCTTTTGTACTTTATATTTAATTTGAAAAATAAACATATATTTATTTTAATTTGCATCCAAACATCAACCATTAAAAAGGTAAATAATCATTACCTTTTGATCCATCCAGTACACCACTACACAAGCAAGAGTCTCTTTAAAATGATTTACGTATATACGTACATACCGTTGCGTGGAGTAAAATTTAAAATGATTCTTTTCTAAATCAAATCATTACATCCCGTGATTTTTTGCAGGTAACAACTTGAATCATTACACCCTGGATTTCTCACAGGTAACAACATGAAACATTTCATCCCTTGACTTCTCATAGGTAACTTGAATAAATACTTCCCGTAATTTCTCACAGGTAACAACTTTAATCATTACATCCTGGATTTCTCACGGGTAACAACTTCCATCATTTCATCCGGTGATTTCTCATGGGTAACTTGAATCATTACTTTCCGTGATTTCTCATGGGTAAAAACTTAAATCATTGCATCCTGTGATCTCTCACGGGTAATAACTTAAATCACATCCCTGTGATTTCTCACAGGTAACAACTTGAATGAATAAAAAAACATATTTTATAAATAATTTAATACATAGTGCGGTTATGTACAAAATACGAAATAAAGCGAAGAGTAGTTAGGAACTCTTGGACATGTGGAAGCTCCGGCGGGCCTGGAACTTCCTCTCTCGCGCCGCCTTGTATTCCTTCCGGCAGGAGCTAGACTGCAGCTCTAGGATCCGGTTTATCTTTTCCACAATTTCCTTGGCGACACTATTCTCGCACTCAAAGTCGTGGTGTTTGAAGGTCGCCGCGCTTGAGCTCAGCATGCCGTGGTGGTGTAGACCTGCAAATTATCATTTTTTTAATGAACTATTGACCAACTCGGTGGTAGCACAGTGAGCTCCTTAACTCTGGACAGGCAGATTCTGGGTTCCAAACTCCAGGTCCACAAACAAAATTATTTGTTATTTTTATGTAATGTGAATACCGCACAAGAGTTCTAACTGTACAGAGCCAGTGGGACTATAGCATCTCCAATTGAGGTATGTTGTGAGGCTGAAGAAAGTGATAAAGGGAAGGATATATATATATATATGTAAGAAGAATGAACTTACCGCTGGAGGGAGAGGGCTCCTGGTGGAGAGAGCTGCTGAGGTTGGGAGAGTAGACCAGTCTGAAGGTAGATCTGTTGGACTTGGATTCTATCAGTTCACACCAGGCCACGAACTCTATGTTATAGGAAACCGGCTTCATTCTTGGCTGGAAACAAGATAAATTTTAAAGTTTTTTTATTTTAGTCTTCTAAGTAAAGTTTCCGAGAGTCTACTACCGAGCAAATAATCCCCTAACATGCAAGGGAAAGAAACCAAAATAAGGAGAGAGAGGGGCGAGCTAGGCGTGCCGCCAATATAAGTAAAAAGGTTCGGATGGTTTTTTTTAAATTTTAGAGTATTTAATTTAAGTCATTTACAAATGTTAATTTGCTTAATTAAAATTTTGAGATTTTTTTCCTCCCTATCTAAAGCGAATAAATTTTGACGGTTTTCGTTTTCCAATTGCTGGCAATACCGACTTTGTGGACTATTTTTTTCAATGGATTTTAGCTACTCGTTCAGGCGGTAGCCGTGAATATACTTTGACGTGTTTAACTTCGATTTTCGCACCGTCTAAATATGCAATTAATTTAAGGGGGAGAGGGACGTCGTAGAGTTATTAAACATTGTTTTTTTTTTTTTTGTAATGCAGATTACAAATCTTTGGTTACGTTTATTTACTAAAACGCAACGATAAATGGTTAAACATACTTTTCTCCACTTTAAAAATCATATTCCTATTTTAAATATTTTGTAAAACATACAACGGGACGGTCAGAAAAAAGTAATATTTCTGATTAGATTTTGATAAATGCTAAGCCTATGTAAATTTATAAAATATTTAATAAATATTTTTCTATTTAAAAACATTATGTTTATCGTATTGCGTAATAATACTATAATTATTTTGAATTAATAAATAATAACTCTCTGACGTCCCTCTCCCCGTTAATGTATAATTGTTTAAAATGATTGAGATATTTTGTGTACACCACTGTGTATTTAATAAATCATATCAACATGTTTCGAAACCAATGGTTCCCTCGTCAGGATAAAAAGCATACTAATATACAAAGTACAATTTGTTTTTTTTAAATTAAAAAATTTATGCTAGTAAATATTTATAATTTTCCTTAACCTTTGGAATGCCGAGGTCCTGCGGCCTAATGTTTCCGTAGTGAGCTGAGGGTAAAATTTTGCGTGCGGTCCACTGTGCACCTGCCGAGTCTATTTTCATGATAACTTGATTATTTTTGCAAAATTTTTGCAATTTGTACTGTCTTACCAGATAATGTTTACAAATATTTATAAAAAAACATATATCTATCATAAGTAGTTTTCCCAGAATAGCTACTATTCTAAATATATATAAAAAGAAAGTATGTTTCTACGTTGCCCATCGGATACGCCGGCGTTTAAAGGATACAAATTTTGCAAATCCGATGGACAATCTCAGTGCACTAGAAGTTAATTGAAGAAAAAACATTTTTTTACACAGGAAAGAGGCCCTGAGGGAAATAATTTCCCTCAAGGCCTATACCATATTTGGGGATGCTGTGTGGAGGGTCTTCTAGAGGATAGGGAGGAGTGAACTTGGGTCTTGAAGAGACCCATGTTGTAGGAGGGAGGAAACACAGGGGCCGGCAGATCATTCAACAGCCGGGATGTTGAACACAAGAACGAGTCGTAGAAGCGACCCGCTCTCTTGTGACAAATGTCAACCTTGTGCAAATGTTGGGCGCGTGTTTGGCGTGTTTCCCGACTATGCACCGGTGCCGAAGGGATGAATGACACTAGTTCCTCAGAGCATCTTCCATTAAAATACCGGTAGAACAAGGACAGCATTCCCACCTGACGTCTATGCTCCAAAAATTGCAGTTCATTTGTTAAGACAGGCGAATCTATCAAACAGACCGCCCGTTTTTGCAGAGTCAAGGGTTTTTTTCAGATATTTTGGGGTTCCCGACCAGAGGTGGCTGCCAAATTCTACAGTGGGGCGCACTTGCGATTTGTGCAGGATCAGCAGTTGTGTACTATAAAGTATCTGCGGGCTCTGTACAATACGCCCAGCTTTACTTTAGGTTTGATGGAGCCCCCATACCTGAGCTGGTCACTTAAGGTTAGACCAAGCATATCAATGGAGAGCTTGTTGGGAAGATTGCTTCCATTTTTATGGACATACTGTTTAGAATTCAATAAATTATGTTATTATTGTAAGTAATTTCTAAGGCATTAAAAAAAACTACACAAAAAAATTATAAAATAATTCTACAGGGTGTTTGTTATATTATATTAATTATTTTTTTACCACTGCTGGTTTTAAATCAAATCTTAAAGGATTGAGATTGTGGTCAACTCACCCAGAATTTATTAGAGCCTGCGTACAACGGGTCTATCTCGATTCTCTCCCCCGAGATGCCCAGCAGTATCTGCGTGTTGGCGCGCACGCGGTTGGCCACGCGCACGCGGTATGACTGGTACAGGGGGGCCTCGATCACCTTCTCATGCACCTTCATGCGGTTCAGTGCCTCCACCTCCTGGGGGGACGAGGAGGCGTGCGACTTGACGGCTGGAATGATGCACACGGTTATTGCGAGACGCTCGTACATTAAATTCACCAAAGGCATAGAAACAAAGAGAGATATTAGGTAGAAACAAAGGCAGGGCGCCGCTGTGTGTAAATGTGATTTGCAATAGTATGGGTGAACGATGTTAACAACGTACATTGTGCCTGCGGTTTATGGCCCATCTCCCTTGTTTCTATTGGTGCAGCTAAATGTCTAACATTTCATTTGAAAAGTTTTATTCACTATGTACTTTTGTCACTTGAATTTATTATTTTGCTACCGGTTTCGACACAGTATGTAGGTATGACTACTAGAAATTTTATAACTAGAATCAGAGAACATGAACTCTGTTTACGGAATAACTATTCCGAGTTTGCTAATCATTTATTAGAGACAGGACATAGCTTCTAAAAAAGAAAAAGTTTAAACATACAAATGTTAATACATATTTTAAATTGTGCCCCTTAGAAACTTTAGAAATAAACAAAAAAAATTAAATCTAAAATTAATTCAGTAAACAAAATAATAGAACCCTGTAAATCACCTTTGTTAACCATGTTTCCTAGTAATTTTGACTCCTCCCACCGCTCCCACTGCCCACACCTAATGGTGACTAATTGTTTCTGTACTCGTTTAATCTAAGTTAGTTTTAAGAACGCTAGTGAATGATGCGGATGTGTCGAAACTGATAGTGAAATAATAAATTCAAGTAACAAAAGTACATGGTGAATAAAACTTTTCAAACAAAATGTCTAGAAATTGTTACATAGTTAATGCGCAAGAAATACAAAAAAAAAAGTCTAATACTTCATTTTAGATGTCATATTTTACTTCATTTTTTCGACACAGACTGTAAGGGATTTATTTGAAATTTATACATTATATAATATAGTAGAAAAGTCAGTGGCCGAGTTGACAAATGCCTCAGGTTCCCACTCAGGCATTATGGATTGAATTCCTCTGCAAGCTAAGTCCTCCATCATGGCACAAGCCACATTTTTCACTGTTAATGATGGTAGCGAGAGATTAAAAAAAAAGTCACATTATTCGTAACCCGGTAATGATTGTGTTTCTTTAAAAAAAAAATAACTAACCGAATTCTGCATCGAAATTAGCCGGCACGGAACTGACAGCGGGCTGCAGATTATTGACTATCACGCTTCTCGTCTTCGTGGCTTCCTCGCCAAAGGTAACGTTGGACGTGTTGGCATTCCCCGACTTTCCGTTCTTAATGCTGGACATCCTGGAGGGCGGGAAAACGGGAGGCTCGGTCGCCTGGAAATAATAAAGGTTGTAATTTATTCACCCTTACATATGAACAACAAATCTTGATGATCGGAGATCAGATGGTTTCAACAAGGCGCTTCCAGGTGTCCCTATACTTGCGCAGGCCCGGTCTCTCCTCGGGCAACCTCTGCAGTAACTTTCCCCGGCTTAGTCTGGGGCAGTTAACTGGACTTCTTCCCTCTGGAATTGTCACTGTACTGGTATTCTGAGTACATATCCTAGCCACTTCATTTGCAATTTTTCTATAAAAAGCAGCAGGGGTTCGATGCCACTTCTCAGATTCCATTTTAGAAGGAAATAACATAGCGATTACATACATATATTATAATATATTTTAACATACTTTTATTTGCAAAACATTCAATTTGATTTGTGACATTGGTTCGACTATATTTAGTAACAATTCAGTGGTGGACAAATGTAAAATTGATTAGAGGTTTTAAATTTCGTCCTTTACACATTTTTAGATTTTAGGTTTATTTATATTCATAATTGAAAATGTTTGCTCGCTTATATCGGTTGACTCGAATAAACTTGCACATTTTAACACATGATCCACAAAGAAAAGTATATTTTTCTTCGCTACGACAACGCTAGAAATTTGAAATGATAAAGATTAGATCAATAAGTTCCATCTGGGCTTCTGCTTGCGCATTTTAAACCACAATGCGCAGGAGGAATTTCAAATTGTCGTTATAATCAGAGCCGCCGTCAAAGTGCCAGGTAGCACACAGCTTGGGCCCAGGTCTTTCAAATACATATATATTTTTAACTTTGCTTTATAGTTTATTTGGCAACACTTCAAGATCAACTTTACACAAATATCATTATTCATTAATATATAAAAATAAATGCCAAAATTTGGTATTTTGCAGGGTGAAGTTCGACATGGCGCGGAAGGTTGGAGGGCAGTCGTATCAGCATTACAATTTTAAAACATATAGACAAAGCTATCTCAGAAGTATGGGACCATAAAGTACTTTACAAGAGAGATTATCAAAAAACATGGTGGTCAACATAACAAAGAAATTTTGTGCTGAGTTGGGATTTCCAATGAGAGTTATTGATGTTCGTCTACGGTACAAGATTAATAATAATAATAATAATAATAACATAGCATTTATTTAGCACAGTTTTGCGTTATTTCACTTCAAGTGTGCAAAAAGTTGAGTGTGTGATATCGCTATGATGCAAAGCCCCGACGAGAGTCGAACTAGTGATCTCCTGTTTACTAGACAGGCCCTTTACTGCCCTACCCATACAAACATATGTGATACGGCCGCTATATTATCGCTCAAATGCAACAAGCCGTATCCCGTACGTTCAGGTACAAAAAAAACTATACCCGAAACCCAGAAAACATTCGTATACGTCAAGTTTGTTCCTGCGTCATCTCGTTTAGTATTTAACGTGAAATACTAAACGAGATATACCAAAAAAAATTTGTAATATAAAAATTTTGTTTGGTATATTGTAAACACATACTGTTATTGCGAAATCTAATGAATAAAAACCATGTTTTTGTAATATGTTTTTTACCTACTTTTTAATAATAACCCAAAAGATGGGCGGTTATGCAACTAAATCATTTGAATAGTCGGGAAAATGACAAAGCGCTAAGATAAAATTCGACAAAATCCTAAAAATATTAGTAGGGTAATTGGAGATATTAAAGGTTTTTATTTTCCTTGTGCAAAGAAGAAGTTAAGAGATTGATATTTGTCACGCCTCGCGGTAAAACGTCAACAAAATCTGCTATTTCGATGATATACTAGGGGGCCGTTGGGTATAAATCTGACAGCTACTTTACCCCCGTATACGGCCGGTATACGAACGCACCGCGATTATGAGTAACGTTTTTCACTATTCCGACCTTATGCGCCCGTATAATATTCATGATGCGATTATGAGTAACGTTTCTCACTATTCCGACCTTATGCGCCCGTATAATATTCATGCTGCGATTATGAGTAACGTTTTTCACTATTCCGACCTTATGCACCCGTATAATATTTATGCTGCGATTATGAGTAACGTTTCTCACTATTCCGACCTTATGCGCCCGTATAATATTCATGCTGCGATTATGAGTAACGTTTTTCACTATTCTGACCTTATACACCCGTATAATATTTATGCTGCTATTATGAGTAACGT
The DNA here is from genome assembly GCA_022606495.2 of Halesus radiatus. Lineage (NCBI taxonomy): Eukaryota > Metazoa > Arthropoda > Insecta > Trichoptera > Limnephilidae > Halesus > Halesus radiatus. Next base: position 23,701 of record JAHDVE020009881.1, on the reverse strand, counting down.
TTTCACTATTTCGACCTTATGCACCTATATAATATTTATGCTACAATTATGAGTAACGTTTTTCACTATTCCAACCTTATGCGCCCGTATAATATTTATGCTGTGATTATGAGTAAGATGCTAAGAATTTTGATACATTTTTCCGTTTCGTTATATATTATTTTCATATATTCATAATTGAACGATCATTAAATCTAATCATGAAAAATAGATACACTTGCCCTGACAATGGAACGGTTGTTACGAAACCGATAGACGTGTAAAATAAATGTGATTAAAACAAAGTATGAGTGTTTCATTTGAGTAAAAATAGATACGTTTCTTTGAAACTAAGGGGCCGTATTGCCCAGGTGATATTTTTAGGATTCGTCAAATACTTATATAGTGAGCAAACAACGAAAGTCGAAGTCATTGTTTTTTGACAAATTAAGATTGAGTATTTATGCATGGATTCAGGCTCATATCTTCACAAGATATTATATTTTACAACAAAAATACAGTATTTTGTTTCATACACGTAAAAAATATTCTGACTTGCGAAGCTGCGAGTTAGTGTCTGTGCAAAGGTCTTCAGTCTTAGTCTGCCAACGGACACGGATCTTGACTTGGCCACTTTCGTTGTATGCTTACGATTTTAACATCGAAACGTACGTGTATACAAAAATACAACTTTGAAGGAATTGTTCCGACCTTCGGGAACATTTATCGTCTAATTTGACTGGGCTAAAATGGGAGTTTGTCGAAATTATGTTTCATAGGTCCGATGAATTTCAAATGAATAAAGTTATAGAGCAAAGGAATCAACAAGGGTTTTTATTTTAATAGCAAAATGAGTAGGCGTGTGATAATGAACACATTCTCATTGCTGTTGTGCGCACAAAGGGGAAAAACTCTACTAACAGGGACCATCACTAAATCAACAAACAGCCGCTTGTAGGGCCTAGTTACCTGCTAGTTGACTATTTTTCCACCATCCCATTATTACAGCAGAATCCTAAATGTAAAAGACAGACATTACACTCTACAAGAGTAAAGTTTGAAATATGTCCAAACCTGCTTCTCCTTAGAGTCATAAGTGGCTGATCGGCTCCGCATGCTGTGATTGCTCTTATCTTCGGGGGGGATCGTGATGACGTTGAAGCCCCCCTTCTCGGGGATGGAGGAGGTGTGCACCTCGCCGTGGGGCTTGGAGGAGCCACCACTCTTGAGGTCCACGAGGCCGAGGCAGGTGAGGCCGAACTTGGAGCAGGCCTCGCGAGCGTCCAGCGATGGGAAGTCCCAGTCCACTTCGCCGTCGTCCTCGCAGATATACAGGCCGTACGAAGACACTGAGCCCAGGGTGAATTCAGGATGCGCTATGCTGAAACAAAAACCGTAACCATTGTACCATTCTGAACATCATAGAGACTGCACTACAATGGGCTGGACATGTAGAAACAAGTAAATAAAGTGGATACCCCAGTTGAAGCGACCCAGACCTCGGCCTCTCACTGGGTGCGCCACTGAAACCAGGAGATATTGCCGGATACCCAATAACGTCCCTGGTGAACTTAATCAATTGGACAGGGCTATTGTCAAGCAGTGGCAGTTTATGACCATCTCATCGGGAGTTCAATCGGAGATTAAAAAAGTGACAAAAAATTCGTTTCCAATGCAAATTTCGGCTTAACAAATTTAGTAGAACATAAAAATTTCTATTTCTTCTATCTCTAATAGGTACCGAGATATAAAGTCATAAAAATGCATACAAGTTTCTAAAAACAAGTAAAAAGCATGACCCTCGTTTCCAGTGCAGTTTTTTGTGAAAAATTTACTTTCGCCAATTTAGTAGAGAATTAATTAGCTACAAGTCACAAAAGGGAATTCCCGAACAGTATTACCAATATGGACGGGTAGATTTTTTAGCACGGAATTTGAATGGCGCACTGTTTAAAGTGTGGTAAAATTATGATACATGTTTGTTTTATTTAATTATCTTTTTTATGGGGGGTTCACTACACAAACACACTTTAGAGAAAACCACCACTGTTGTCAAGGGAGTAAGCTAAAACATGGGAGATAGCACAATTGACCTATGGCCTGAGGCTTACGGGAGCTCTGCTGACCTGTCTCCTTACTAATAAATAATAAATACTATTTAATCATTGAAGAATATAATATTAAAATAACCTAAATGAAACATGAAAACTATCTAGTTTGCAATTGCATCCATGTAGAACTTTGTAATCATCATAAAGATAGCTGCCAATAATATGGGATTAAAAATGGAGGATAATATTGACAAAGTCTTGAATTTGAGATATGATATCGATGAAGATGACATAAATTGAACTGGACTAATTAGCTAAGTTGGTAAAGCGGTTGTCCCGGAAAGACAGAGGTCCTGGGTTCGAGTCCCAGATGTGACTGATATCTTTTTATTTTCTGTTGTTTTTTTCGGTTTCATGTTTCATTTAGGTTATATTAATATTATCTTCTTCAATGATTAAATATTACAACGAGGTTTTTTAAACTTCAATAAAATAATTAAAAATTTAAAATTGAATAAATACGAAAAACCTTCCGAGGAAAGATAAATGTCGCCGACGGTTTTTTCAATTTGGATGAGTGTTTCAGGCTAATAATTATTGTTTATAAAAATAATTGTTACCCTTTGCGCTATGCACAAAAATCTTGTCTTAAAAACTTTAGTTTATCAATTAATAAAACAATTTTTTTTATTAAATCATACCTGTATTTGTAGCATGTGAAGCCTATCAAATCCAATATTTTAGCACTAGCGACCACACTCACGTGAATTGGATAATTTCTCTGCACTTCCGGAACCATTGTCATAAAAATTTTATACGTTTTAGTGGGCAGACCAAACTGAGCTGTGCCATCGAACTTTGCATACTCCAGGAATTTGCTCTGTGGTAAAAAGGGGCATTTCACCAGCTGGTCCGTTAGCATGCTCTTGCTTTTGCCGCGTCCCTCCTGCTTGGAGAGCGTGATTTCCTTCCTAGTAAAAAGAGCTTCGCGCTCTACATCCGAGAGCACGTTTGGTGGATTTTCCCATTTGACCATTTTTATTTTTGCAGCTTTGCGCTGTGCTAAATCCATTTTTTCTAGTTTTTGCGCAGTGTTGGAACGCTGTCTGTTAAAGGAACTACGAATAAAAGAAAAAAAATGGTATTAGTTCATTAATTTGGTTTAATGTGGGATCATTCTTATTATTAAATAGAAGGACTTCATGCTTATGAACGAACGTCTACAATTTTCAGATATAAACTAAAAAGGTTCTCATAAAAGAGCCATTAAAATTGCACATTTCTTGACCGTCTTGCCCGGCAATGGCAATGGCGCCATGCGAAGTAGTGTGTGGGTGAATATGTCCCGTCGATAACGCTGCAAAAGTATGGTCCAAGCCACTTCACTACTCATATTCATTAACAACACAATCTCCAGCAATAACTCCACAAGCAAAATCACCAGTTTCGAAAATATGATAGTTTTATTTATTTATTCAGACATATACCCAGTACATTTTATTACTTAATAATTATGCACTTAAATATAAGAAGCATTTATAAAAACATGAATGAATTATTATGAACACTAAATCTTTTAAATATTGAACTCGATTGTATAGTTTCGACAGATGCCCATCTCAATAATATAAATTCAGACAATTTACAACAATTACCGAACTTTACGTGTATTACCACGAAAACACACATTAGAATAGTGGTATAGTTATATATATAAACCAAAAACACAAAAAATATAACATATGAAAAAAAAACATGACAATTGCCTGGCATTACAAATAAAAGTAAATAATCAAGTTTATCAGATTATTGCTGTACACCGAACCCTCGGATCGAAAACTCAACAACTTATAGAGAACCTCAAAAATGTGATGAACAATAAATGTCAAAATACTATAGTAACGGTGACTTCAATTTAAACACAGGTCAAAACTCAAATAGCATCGAAAAAAATGACCTGCTTAATACGATGGCTGAAAGGAACTTCATTTCATGAATAAACGATTACACTAATAATGAATAATAATAAGATGATTTGTATAGCGCCGTTTTTGTGAAAAATCACCTCAAGGGCGCTGTACAAATATTACTTCCTATCCTTTTTCTAATTATGTACAAACAGATACAGAAAAACATACTTACCTGGCAGGTCACTTCAGATGAACTCAGTTTTATTAGAAAATTTAAGTATAGAGACGATAGTTTTACAGTTGCTATTTTATCCTCCTTTTCTATTGATGTTACATTTATTAGAAGATTGGTGGCAGAAGAGTTGGTATTTATTGGAATATTTATAATTTTAGGACTGGAAAATATTTATAAAATGATCTTAAAAAGCGTAAGAAGCTTTTAATAGATATTAACTTTTTTTTATTTATTTTTACACTTTTAGTTATTTACAGTGTTGCGGACTGTGGACGCATTTGCGCCCCGATGCGTAAATTTTTAAACTTTTTCTATTTAATGACTTTAGGTAAGCACTAACCGGCTAGCCTAGCTAAGCAATTTACAGGTCCATTTCTCCAATTTATGGATACGATTGTCTGAAAAGATGAGTTTTAAGTTTAGTTCTGAATTCTGTCGAGTCTTTGATAATTCTTAAATCGTGCGCCAGTTCATTCCAGGCTTTAGGTCCTGACACTCCGAAAGCACAACCACCAAGCTTAGTATTAGGTGTGCGCCTTTGGTTCCTTCAACCTCCAGATAGCTGATGACGCTGCTGACCTAAGGGTGGACTGCCGTGAATTGGTATTTTCAGAAATACACAGTTCTGATTAGTAAGCCGGAGCCATTCCGTTAAGTGACTTAAATACCATCCAGCAGAGCTTTAACTGAATTCTTTCAGGACATTTAGAGTTGTACCTCGACAAAGCACAGCGTGTATTAATCACTTTTCGACACAGGCTGACAAAACTACATAAATAACACCTATCATTTGGAAAACTACCATAACCGATCACTATACTTGTTTTTTTAATTCTCGATTTAAAATTTTAAAAATCTTTTTCCGCAACTCCAATACAGCAGTACAAAATAAACATATTAAACATGGAACTTCTAGAACAAAAATTGAAATTGGAAAAGCGGGAGGAAACAATAAGAACCGAAAACACACTTCGCAAACACAAAATAAAACCTTGGATAACTCACGGAATAGTTACATCAATAAGAAATAAAGAAAAGCTGTTTTACCAAACCCAAAAACAACCTCATGACTATAATTTATTGCTATTATATAAAAAATATAGAAACAACCTCACAAACTTGATTAAAAAAACAATAGAAAATTACTACTTAAAACTTGAAGTCAGTGGTAAAGATAACAAAAAGTCTGGGCTACAATCAATAACATCATTGGCAAGGGTAATAAAAATAAACAGATAAATAAAATAACCTATGATAACGAAACAATAGAGTCAATAAAAGAACCAGCTAAAATTGCAAACATTTTTAATAACAACTTTGCTAAAGTCGGAGAGAATGTAGCCAAAAAAATTGACAATAACCAACCAAAAAATACTCTAATTACAACCGCAGAGACTTGCCCCAAAGTCTTCGAAAAATTTGAAAGATGCACCCAAAAAGAAATAGAAAACATAATAATGGACTTACGAGTGTCCGCAAGCTCTGGTTTCGACCATATCACAGTTAATTTATTAAAACAAATGAGACAATTTTTATCAAAACCGATTGCACACATCATTAATAACAGCATATAAAAGGGAATTCTCCCAAAAACAATTAAAAATACAATAAAAAACCCCTATATTCAAATCAGGGATTGCATCCGACATCTCAAACTACCGTCCCATATCTATTGTATCAAACGTAGCTATAATATTTGAAAATGTCGTAAAGTCACAATTAACTAAGCCCATCACGTCAAATAAAGTAATTAATGATAACCAATTCGGCTTTTGAGAAAAATTGGGCACACCTCGAAAACAACCTCTGTAATATATAATGCTATTGACTCGGGAAACAAGTACATTCATCGACTTAACGGGGAGAGGGACGTCGAAGAGTTATTATTTATTAATTCAAAATAATGATAATATTATTTTGCCATACGATAAACATGGTGTTTTTAAAGAGAAAAATATTAATTACGTTTTTTTTTTTTAATTTGCATGGGCTTAACAATTATCAAAATAAATGTTACCCATTTCTGACCGTTCTACGCATGTTTTACAAAAACATTTAAAAAGTTGAATATCCTTAAAAGATGCTGTGAAGGTTTTTCTTAACATGCCGATTAGAAAAATTTAAAAAAAAAGAACAGTGTGTAGTTTAATTTTTTCATTAAGACTACGAAACATTGTTTTTCTTAAATTTTTTTTAATGCGGATTATAAATCTTTGGTTATGTTTATTTACAAAAACGTAACGAGAAAGGATTAAAAATATTTTTCTCCACTTTAAAAATCATATTCATATTTTAAATATTTTGTAAAACATACAATAAGACGGTCAGAAAAAGTAATATTTCTGATTAGATTTTGATAAATGCCTAAGCCTATGTAAATTCATAAAATATTTAATAAATATTTTTCTATTTAAAAACATTATGTTTATCGTATTGCATAATAATACTATCAATATTTCGAAATAATAAATAATTCCGCTCCGACGTCCCTCTCGCCCTTAAGGAAAGCATTTGACAGCATATGCCATAGGAAGCTAATCAAAAAAATTAGAAAATATTGGAATTCAAGGAACAGTAAAAAATGGTTCAAAAGTTATTTACATAAATGACAAAATTAATAATATATTGAGCGAACCCACCTATTCAGAATTTGGAATCCCCCAAGGAACAGTTCTGGGACCAATACTGTTCATTATTTACATAAATGACATGCTTGGGTCCCGAAAATAGGAAAAATTATATCTTTTGCGGACGATACAGTTTTAATCATAGAAAAAAAAAACTTGCGAAGAAGCCTATCAAAGCGCAAATATTGAAATAAACAATCTGAAACAATAGCTGGATGACAATTACCTATTCTTAAACTCGGACAAAACTTACTTCATGACATTTACACTACCGGATAAAAATCTTCTTTCAACAAATTCCTAAATTATCATACATAGCTTTTGTAAAAATTATCCTGATAACTACAATTCACCCAAATGCTCTGCATTGACAAAAAAAAAATCATCTAAAATATTTGGGCATAACAATAGATCAACATATAAAATGGACAGAGCAAACCAGGGGTGTTAGTTGAAGTTTGCCGTTTTTTCAATAAAGAAAACGCTTAATTCTCAAGGGAATCTCAAAAAATTTTTATTCAAAGTATTGACCATCGGATTCTATACATTTTGCCCATCTTTGAGGCAAATCATGGATACCATTCCAAAAAAAAATTTCTCTTTCGAGGCAAACCATTCGACGAGCCATTTTTCGACTTTTTCAAAATTGGCGAAGCGCTGCTCTGAGTGTCCCATCGATGTGAAAAGGTGATAATCGGACAGGGCAAGGTCTGGAGAGTACGGCGGGTGCGATAATATTTCCCAATTCAATGCTTTGAGAGTGTTCTTCACTACTTAGCTGTATGAGGCGGTGCGTTGTCATGTTGTAGGATAACTTTGCCATGTCTTCGGGCCCATTCCGGCCGTTTTTCAATCAACGCATGATTCAAATTGATAATTTGTTGTCGGTAGCGATCCGTATTCACTGTCTCACCAGGTTTTAATAACTCGAAGTACACCACAACACACTGGTCCCACCAAACACAGAGCATTGTCTTACGGCCAAAGCGATTTGGCCTTGGAGTCGATGGGCCGGCCTAACCAGGTGAAAGCCATGATTTTTTTTCGCTTCGGGTTCTCAAAATAAATCCATTTTTCGTCCCCCGTGACAATTCGATGCAGAAAAGATTTCCTTTCGAACCTTTGAAGCAGCATTTCACAAATGGTTTTTCGATTTGTCTCTCGTTCATTTGGTGTGGTACCCATTTTCCATACTTTTGGATCTTTCCCATGGCTTTTAAACATTGACAAATTGCTCCTCAGGTCACATTAAGTGTTTGAGCCAATTGTTGTTGCGATTGGGTTGGGTCTTCATCCAATAACGCCTGCAATTCCTCGTCTTCGAACTTTTTCGTCGCACCAGGATGTTCATTGTGTGTTAAATCGAAATCTCCACTTTTAAATTGACGAAACCATGTCTCACATGTTCTAATCACTGGAGCATGTTCACCATAAGTTTCTACCAGCAACTGATGAGCTTCAACTCCTTTTTTCTTTTGATGAAATAAGAAAAGCAACGAATGCCGCAAATGCGATTTACTTGGAACGAAACTCGACATATTCACTGAGGTAACCAACTATGACACTATTGTTTTGACAGAATGTAACTTATGTATTTTTGAAGGTTAATGTCCATAGAAAAATATGACATAGATGCCAAATCATAGAAATATATACATATCTCTAGCGACATCTATGAGTAAAACCGGCAAACTTCAACTAACACCCCTGGTATGTCGGGATCGCCTGAGTAATTGGTGAGTTCTTTGCTGCATTAGTGTTGTTGGCTTTTATATAAAGCGTAGTGTTGTTACTAAGCGTAGTTGGTGGTAAGTGGCAGATAGAGATGCACATAATGTAACAGAGCGAGAAAAAAATAGATGTGGCGTACTTTCGGTAGCCAGGCGATCTCACTAGCAAGATATGGCAACACGTCCACCAGAATTGGCAATACATGAACATGTTGGATAATGTTACTCGACCAGACAAACATCTTGACGGCTGTAGACGGGCAATACATCGCCGCCAGTCACTGCTGTAAAATCTTGCTCGTTTACGGGCACCTTAATTAAAACAGACAAAAGTCTGGCAACACTAAATGTCAAAAGGTACTTCCTGTGAATCAGTTGTAGCCAGATGATCTTAAAAGGGATGTCAACAAACAAAAAACACTCTAATCGCTCCGCAAGTAGAGAAATCTAAAAGGGAACAAAAACTTCTAACCAGAATTATTGTAAAATTTTGTTCACATTTTCCGTTGATAACAATCCAAATTGAGCAGTTTTTCGGAGTTGTTTTTGATTTGTAAGATTCAAATGTAATAAACCAATTGAATTTAATGTATATTATTAGTCGATTATATTACCTGTGCATTCCAAAATCCATATCGTGTTGTAAATCATAACTTTCTGTAAGTGGGTCCATGTCATCCTCATCGCTCTGGTCCATTTCTGGGTAACAATCAAACTCCATCACTCTTTCTCTTTCATATTCCTCATCGCTGCTGTCGTCAGCAGTTTTAGAAGGAGTCGATAGTTCGATCTTTCCCTTCTCCGCCATACTCTTGGCATGGAGAAGCTTTGGAAAATCCTCCCCCAGCATAACAATCTCGCACATCCCGGTGTCATCGGTGGATATAAATGAATTCCTTATGTGCGAAAGAAGCCAGTGCTTATTGTCGTAAATAGCCATTATTGATAGAACCATATAAATTTAATTTAGCTTTGATTACCGGCAAGGTCCGGTTTACATTTTCTACTTTTGACAGCTCTTCTAGAAAAATAATAATTCCAATACAACCATAGATATACCACTCTCATTACAACTCAAAACTAGAGATGGTAGATATTCTGTTCCGGTTACTTGGAACCGGTTCCTTTGCTGTCATTGATCTCAAAGCCGGGTTCCTTCGCTTTATTTTTCAAAACATTACACAAAAACAACAAAACATTAGGGTGTGGCTACACATTTGCCTATGCAAGCACAATGTTTTTGGTTTCTGAGACCCATGGAAAACATTTTTGTGTAATGTTTGAAAAACTATTCACAAGAGACCGCCAAACTTCTCAAAGGAACCGGTTCTTTTTCCTTATAATTTCACGAATAATGCGCCGATTCCAGTAAAACAAATATTATTTACAATTCATTCTTCGCATATAGAACCATGATGATTGGTGTGAAGGACTTAAAATTATCAACTAGCAAATAAAACCCGCGTACTTAAATATGTTCTTTTTTTTTAATTGTAAAAGTTGAAATAAAACTACGTATTACACTATATACATATTTTTTGGTCTTTGTAATTCTTTTTGTTCTTACTACTGACTAAACGATCGGACTGTTTCCTCGGATACTATGCAAATTAATCTGTTTGGTTGGTGGTGACGTAGCAAGATACAGACTAGGTCGTTGTGGTCCTTATTATTTGATTTTCTAAAATCGAATACTCCACATTTTAAACTAGCAAACACTCACCAAGAGTATTTGGTAAAGTTTGGTTTTTTTATTACTAAGTAAAAAAAACATACTTATGCAAAAACAACTTTATAACCCTTCATCTAACCTTACGTTGTACGTAGGCGAAGTTGCGCGAACGCGATTGTGACGACGATTTATAACAAAGCGATGCTTTAATAGACGATTATGTCGATAGCGTTTGTCTCTTTTGTCCCACAGTACAGGCCATTCTTATACAGAACAGATAAAATTTTCTACTTCAGCTATATTGAAAAATAACAAACGCCGTCGCGTCCACTACGCGCGAAAATATCCAATCAACTGATTGCACCAAGGCCCTCCCAAGATATTGAATTTTTCGTTCCACGTAGCATCGCGTCGTCGTCGCATGTTCCTTCGCCCACGTAAGAACGTAAAGAGTTTTTGATTCAGAGAGACGATATTTAGTTCAATCTTTGATTTTTGTCGAAAAAGTCGGTTTTGTTACCGAAGTTGTCCGTCGATTATATGTTACCAAGAGTACTAACAAAACGGGTTTATTTTTACGCGAACTTAGATATATCTTCATTCTGCACATATATAAAAAATATATGTAGCGAAATACCTTCCTAAATAACTAAACAATCACTGCGAACAAGAAAAGGGTTCTTACCTTAAAATCTTGGTAACAAGCCTGACGAAAAAGCTGGTCCGATGCAAGCACTTCCTCTCTGGTATAATTTTCGAATAATCTAACGGTTTACCATCTATTTGTATAAATACGTGACGGTATGTAGCCAATTTTTAACAAAACTTTTTAAAGTAGATTTGATTTGACTGTTCTCATATTTCGGTAACAATACCGTCATATGAAACCGGAACTTTTCATGCAACATAAAATATTTTTTAAACCAACGGTCTTCCAAATGCCTAAATATATAAATTAATATAAATCTTTATTATACAATAACTTTGAAGTATATTTAAAAACAAGGTAATTAATATTTTTATGTTTTTTGTTGATCAATATTTTACATCCCTAGAACATATCAATTTGTATGGAGGGAGAAAAACATATTTTCAGATATAATATTAAATTTGAAGTCGAGTTTAAATAGCCCACAAAATAAACATTTTATCAGGTAAGAGCCAAAAATTAGAAAAGAATATTAATGAAAGACTGTTCTTTTATGTTTAAATGTGGTGGGACTACTCTAAGGGTGGGACAGTGCCAAGTGCCAAGTTCTCAATAAGTGTTTTTTCCAATAAATATTTTACGAAAACGTCCAAAGTTCTCTTTGATAATTATAGATGGCAGCACCTCCGTTTGCAGCTAGCAAGTATGTACAGTATTAGCATAATAATACCAGATAACAAAGTCTTCGCAACTCCTTCAGCACATCCGGACTAGCAAAATAGAAGACGAAGACTCACCAAAAAAGAAGAGGACTAACACCGGAAAAAATGAAATAGATGAAATACAATGAAATGTAAAGTATTGAAGTACCTGAAATGTAAAGTATTGAAATAATGAAATATTTAACTTCAGTAAAATTAAAAGTAAACAACAGTAAATAGTTCAGAACTAAATGTTTGTCTTTCCCAGTTTTGTTTAGGGTTTTTTATCCAGTTAAGATCTTTTCCCTAAAAGTCATGAAATGTAATTAATAAATTCAGTCAATTTAAATAAAACCATCAGATGGTGATAGTAATAAGGCCAAAGTGGCCGGAGTACTAGTTAGCCAGAACACATGAGGGGTATTTGTATAAGCCCCAGCTAGTTAGAGGATTACGAAAGAATCCGTAAAATCAAAAAAAAAAAAAAATTCGCAACTCCTTCTTGAGTTGGAAGCACGCGCACTTCATTCTTATTTCAAAATCTGTGAGAACCATTGTCCAATCAGCCTTCTCTCAAATATTGGACAAATATTGAAACAAATTCTCCTCACCCTGCTTTTCAAGCACATTAACGAGGTGTCTGTCGACTCCCCCGACGAGCAACATGGCTTCAGATCTCAACACTCACCCTCCACCAACTGCTCAGTAGTGTTGGGTAACTAGCCAGAATTTCAATACCATAACCAACAGGTTATTAGGAGCAAAATAACTGGTTATATAACGGTTATTTGGTTATTTTGGTTATTTGGTTATTTCGGTTGTTCGGCTATATACTATATAGTATTAGCGAGTGGGGACACGAGGAAAGCACCGATCGGGGGCGGTAACAACCAGGAATATCAATTAGCGGGCGTACAAAATAAAATAAAATCGTTCGCTTGATTTGTATTTTTATGTTCGAATTTTATAAATTTCTACATAGAATCTACATCATACATCTTGTAGAAATAGATGAGTTATCGTTAAATGCTTTTAAGTAGTAGCAGACCAGTTTTTAAATGGTTTAAATTAACAAAAATATCAAATACATCTATTGTACAATGGAAACAATTGAACTTTTTTATTAGAGATTGGGGTTAATAAGATAAAAATTCAGATTGTATGTCATGACGTCTCAAACAATAAGAATTAGGAATATTGTAAGTTATTTTTATCACTCCTTTCAATGCTAACTATTTATTTCATTCTCGCATTTACAAATACCACAATTCCTTAAAAATAATAATAACGGACATTTACATCTGACCGGCAATCAGAAGGGTGCGGGTTCGAGTCCTATCGGCGACATTTATCATTACATTTATCACTGATTTATCACCGATTTATTATTTATTTATCATTACATTTATCACTGACATTTACATTTACATCTGACCGGCAATCAGAAGGGTGCGGGTTCGAGTCCTGTCGGCGACATTTATCTTTGCTCGGAAAGGTTTTTTTCAATTTGGATGAGTGTTTCAGGCTAATAATTATTGTTTATAAAAATAATTGTTAACAATTATTTAACTTACTATTCTAAACACCACAATAAACTATGATAAATATTATTTAGTCCTTTAAAAAAATTTCCACAAACTTTAAAAAAATCTATCGAAAGAAATAAATACAGTTACGAGCGTTGGAGGGTTAACTGTTCGTTGGAATGCTAGTTACTATTGGCGTACTGACCTACTGACTGGCTACAGTTGTCTAGTTATCTAGTTATCTAAGTTTTCAGTTATCAGTTGGTTATTGGTTATTTGGTTATGGTTTTGTCAATGGGTATTGGGTATTACTGGGTATTCTGGGTATCCGGGTATCTCACCTCACAGAAAGGAATAGCGCTATACGAACTAAATCTCTGTCTCGTTTTGCCTCACTAAAGAAAAGACAGGTATACAGGCAGCATGGAGCCCGTATAGCGCTGTCCCCTTTTGTCAAATATCCATAACCAAAATAACCAAAATAACCAAAATAACCAAATAACCAAATAACCAAATAACCAAATAACCGAGCGGCCGCTAGCGGAACTGCGGGTATTTCGCAAATAACCGGTATTTAGTTGGTTATTGGTTATAACTGCCAACACTACTGCTCAGGGTCTTCGAACTACTGATCCTCGGCAGCTTCAACTCTCAACGATACACTGGCGCCATTTTCCTAGACATGGCCAAAGCCTTCAAAAAAATATTGTCAAATGGCCTGGTTCTCAAATTGCACAACACAGGCATCGATCCCAACTCCTCGGGGTCTTCAAATCATTTTTCCGACACCGGACTTTTCAGGCAAAGATCCGAGGCACACTACTCTCAAAGCCCGGATTCATAAAAAAAATAAAATCCTAATAGCGCTCACAAATGGCGCTAATTTAAAAAAATAACACTAAAATGTAATGCTTAATGAATTGTTTGCTGGAGGGTGTACACACAGAATACGAAATATAATAAACTGTTATTGTACGTTTAATACTAAAGTCCTTCATATAATAGAATATATATTTTTTTAAACTTTATTATTTAAACGCCCAGAGGGCTCTTACATACAAATACATCATTTTTAAATCACATAAAAAAAAAAATAGAAAACATGCACAAAAGTTAATTACACTTGAAAAAAGAAAAAGAAAAAACTACAACAAAGCTAAAAATACACAGGAATATATCATTATAAAACTAACATATGAAGTATTTTTATATGTTTCTTGAAGTATTTGAGCTTTAATCTTACAATAACAACTCTATTTCACATTCCGTACGTACACCCGCCAACAAACAATTCATCTCAATATTTAAAAGTGTTAAGTGCTAAAACTGTTTATTTGATTTTGTATTTGAATTAGCGCCATCTGTTAGCGCGTATCACGTTTTGTTTAACCTGAAATTCCCCCTGTAAATTGTTAAAAAAACCAATACATAAATTCAAAATTTATAGAAATGATTTTTATTTATTTACTTTGGTATAAAAATAATGTAAGTATGTATCACGAATAATATAATAAACTGTATTATAGTTAATAAACTATATACGTATGAATTCATAGAAAAAATACATTTTGATCAGAAATTTGTCATATCTTAGGGAAGGCACAGCTTTATGGACTGCGTTCCCCCTGATCATTCTGTTATTTCACCGGGGTTATTAATAGATATTCGGTAATGACTCCTGGTACCACAGCATGTGCCTCTTCTCACCGAGACCATAGGTTAATTGGAGTTTCTTCATTCTTACATTTCCTACAGCTATTGTTCGTTTGGGCACTGTGGGTAGGTTAAGAAATGTTGCCATCTTCTGCAATTCGTGCCAGAGAACTTGCCATATTGTTGTGATGGTGGAAAAGTGCCACTTCTTGAGCTGTGAGAAGTTGATTGTTCCGTGCATTCAATATTGCCAGCCTCTCTTTTCTGTCCAAGGCTGATATCTTGTCCATAACTTCCATGTCACCTCTCTGCGCAGATTCAAAAAGGCTTTGTATTGCTCTCAGTAGGAAAATTATTCCTAAAACATGTTTTAGAAGATTAGAATCAAATATGGTTAAATAAAAAATAACTACCTGATGTTTGCATGAAATTTGAAATATCCACGTTTGTTAATAAAAATGGAGTTTTATAAATTAACTTTCTAATTTGAAACTGTCAATTCATGGTGAAATTCCATTTTAATATGATTTTTTTTTATTAAAAAACCTTTGTAACTTTCTTCCACTTGTTTATTTTCAAACGGACTGGCTTCACCCTATCATCGGCATCTTCAGACTGACACAATTAAAACAAAATCTATCTCAGGAGTGAGTCCCGTTGCTTTCTAATATTGTTCATTTATGACTTGAAATTTGTTTTATTGCTGACGGTACGACTTTACAATTATATTTAAAACTACTACAGCGCCCTTGAGGTGATTTTTCACAAAAATGGCGCTATACAAATAATCCAAATATTATTATTACTTTCGGGTTGGTGTCTTCCAGAAGGTAATAAATGATGACTGAGAACCAAATTAGATTTCAATATAAACACGGCGACGATCCGAGCTAGTGGAAAGGTAATCATTCCTTCCTGGTTGCCGGCGAACAAACATCTTAAATAGTGCTCCTGCGTTCGCTTCCACATTCATTGAATATTATGTATTAAAATATAAGTGTTAATGTTTATTGTAATAAAACATAAAGTGACATTACTGAGTTATCCATTGCTTGACATTAACACCTACAAAATAAACTGAGACTTTGATAACTTTCAGTTATTTTCTTTGTTGAGAGGATCAATATTTTGGGCATTCATTAATGAAATATAAGGGAATATCAAATTAATAGGTATGTATATACAAGAACCCAAATCAGAGGTGAAGATATGTAAAAAAATATTTTTTAATTTTTTATATGAATACCGCACAAGAGTCCCAACTGCTCCCAACCGTCTGGAGCCAGTGAGACTATGACATTCCCAATTGGGGAATGTTGTGAGACTGAAGGTATTGGGGATTGGAAGGAGAAGGGGAAGAGGGAGGTGAGGAAATATAAAAAAAAAAAAAAAACTAGCGTATTAAATAAAATTATTAAAAATGTATTAAACAGTGATTGATAGCCTACTGGGTAGGACTCACGGCCGTAGTCCACGGATCGAAATCAACACTAATAGCGGGAAACTGATCTACTTCCTTTTCGACACGAGTTATACTTAGTGTAAAGGTTTTTTTTTAATAATAAAAATATACATATTAAGTTAGTCACTATAAAATGAAATGATACCTTGATGGTGCGACGACTGTAGATGTGTTTGTTCAAACGTCTCATTTACAACATCGTGACATACTCCATACGTCAACAAAACAATCACAATCTCTTTGGATCCTCTCTCAGCCGCCACGTGTAGGGCCGTACTCTCTCCAACAAATGTCTTGGCATTGATGAAATCATTGAAATGCGTGTTTTTCTTTTCTTTGACATTCTGTAGTAGAAGTTCTACGATGGAGCAATGTCCTCGAGATGCGGCGGTGTGTAATGTGGTGTTACCTTTCAGGGTTGTAATTGTGGCGTCGGCTCCGTTACGCAAAAGCAATTGCACAATATCCACGAGCCCTTTGCTCGTAGCAAAATGCAAAGCCGTTCGTTTGGCGCCATCTTCCATATCTAAATTACAACCGATTCTAATTAATCTTTCTATCTCAATCTTATCCTCTTTCCACACTGCGGATATTAACGCTGGTTGTGTTTTCGTCGGAATATCAGGGGGTTTGGGAAAGTCTAACATGTTCATATCTTGTCCGACCTGCTCAAGTAGTAACACATCTCGGTGGTGAGATCCAAGAATTTCCTTTCTTCGATCTAATCCTATTGAATTGAGAACAAGTATTGCATTAATGGCTCGATTGTTAGTGATGTATAAGTCAGCTATGTTGCCCTCTGTGTTTAGAGTGTCTAGATGACCGGGCCCAAGAACGTTCTTTTGAATGGCTAAGACTTCTTGATATTCTCTCAACGCTTCATCATGTTTGTTTTGGTTTGCCAGTATGGCGGCGATATTACTTCTAGTCTGCAGGGTTTTAGAATGATTCTGTCCTAATTTTTCCGTTTCCATTTTATAAATTTCTCTGAAAAGACGAATTGCTTCTTCTTGTTTTCCTTCACAATTTAAAATGGCCGCAGTGATTTCTTGATTTTTGACAGTCAATTGATGGAAAGGACCGAATACCTTTAAACTTATTTCAGAAACTTCTTTCAATATGATAGAGGCCTCTTCGAACCTCTTTAAATTACACAGCAGCTTTGCTGTATCACGTTTTGTACTAAGTATCTCCAAATGATCCTCAGCCAGTATTTTCTTTTGTTCTTCATAAACTTTCTGGAGAATATCATAGGCTTCTTCGTATCTGCCTTGTGCCGATAGTACAAAAGCTATGTATCTCTTTGTAATTAGAGAGCTTTCGCTATATTTCCCAAACACCAAACACTGTTTGCGATAAACTTCCTCAAGCATTATTAAAGCTTGCGAATATTTCTTTTGTAAAAATAATACTAAGGCAATTTCTTCCTGTAACTCCAAGGTGATTGGATTGTCTTCACCTATCATTTCTCGACAATCGTTACACATCATATTTAAAATTTTAAGGGCCCCTTCGAAGTTTTCTTGCTGGTTTATCATTCTGTCCACGAGCAACATATTATCGGAGAGACCATTCACCATGATTTCTTTCAGATTACCAACTTCGGGGAAATTAAAGTTGATGGCGACGACTATTAACAATTGATTGTTTTCATTACGCGCCTGTAATACCGCCTTGAGAATGTAAGCATCTTTGATGAGATCGTTCATAATATGAACGTCGCAATTTTGAACTTTTCTGAATGACTCCTGAACTAGAAGAAGTAGGTATTTTACTTCATTGTGACTAGCCAAGTCCAAGGGCGTTTTGCCGGTGCTAGTCTTGACATTGTAGATTGCTCCGGCGGCCAGCAGAGAATGAACGATGCGCCAATGCGAGAATTTTGCTGCATAGTGGAGAGCGGTATTCCCGTTTTTTCCCAGAGCGTTAGGATTAGCCTTACACTTCAGTAAAACCTCACAGAGCTCATGAAAGCCTTTCCAAGCTACTAAATGCAAAAGAGTACCATTATTGGCACACTTCGCATTGACCGATGGTTCTACTCTAATCAAATCTTCTACTTTCGAAATGGCATTGTCTTTAACGGCTTTAAAAAGATTTCCAATTGATACGAAAAGATCAGACATGTCTTTGGATTTTGCATAATTCAATGGTTTTAAACCAGTTTTATTAATGGCATTGTAGTATGATCCGCAATTCAGTAATATCTTTACTATCTGTACGTAGCCTGCTCTCACTGACAAGTGAACAGGTGAATCACCACAATCATCAACAGCATTCACATCTGCACCTTTCCCCACCAGGTAATGGACAAGTGATTCTTGGCCTCCTTCTGCAGCGTAGTGCATCAGTTGTCTTCCGGTAGTGCCCAGATCACCGATGTACATCCCGTGCTTCAGGAAACAATCTACAATATTTTGGTGACCGCTTAAAGCGGCAATATGGATCGGTTTAGAGGCTGATGCATCCTTGACATTAACGTCGGCCCCTTTGATAATCAGATAATTCAAGACATCCAGTCTGCCCACTCGGGCTGCGATGTGCAGTGCTGCACAGTTCTCATTGCCAGTATAATTAACATTGATGTATTGATATTGGTCAAACAGAACTTTAACAACATTGAGATTGGTCAAAACAACTGCTAATTTTAAAAGAGTTTCGGGCTTGTTTTCCTTGGCTTTGATGTCCAGCACGGCTCCTGCGTTCAACAAACTTCTTATGATCTCAGGATTGCCGCACTCTATAGCGAGTTGCAAGAGGGAAGCATCCTCCGGCAAATGATAGATGTCTTTCACATTAGCTCCGTTAGCTAACAACATATCCACAAACTCTTTTTTATCTTTGGATACCGCAAAGGATAAAGGAGTTATTTGTTTAGAGTTTTTGACATCAGCGTGTATCCCACTGTTAATCAGCGCTCTGCCTATACCCCAGTGGCCGTGAACAGCAGCCAAGTGTAAAGGGGTTAATTGTTCCTCATCTTCAACGTTTAGATTAATGTCTTTGTGTTTTAATAAAGTATCAACTATTCGCTTGTGGCCGGCAAAGACAGCCGAGTGCAAAGGTCTGTGGCCTTCAGAATTTACGTCGGCCTCTTTAGTAATGAGCATATCAACGAGCTCTTTATTATTAGATTCGGCCGCAATGCTCAGCGGTGAACAGCCGTCTTTATTAAGCATATTTACTTCGGCACCTTTCACCAACAACATTTCAACAATTGTCTTGTGGTTGCTACTTGTAGCCTTATGCAATGGAGTGTCTCCCGTACTTGTTACCGCATTTAGATCAGCTTCTCCCGTAATCAAGTTATGAACCGATGCGGAATTTCCCCAAGTGGAAGCTAGGTGCAGGGCAGTGTTACCATCCTGGTCCTTTTTGTTAACATGGATTCCACGTTCCAACAACATTTTAACAATTTCCTCGTTATTGGGTACTATTGCGGAGAGATGTAGTGCAGACACGCAATGATTGTTGGTATAATTTAAATCAGCTCCAATATTTATCAAAGCTTTTGAAATGTCTATATGTCCTCTAGAAATACTGACAATTAAGGGACTATTACTGTCATTGTCCACAGAGTTGACATCAGCTCCTCTGGCTAGTAATGTACAAACAGCTTCCAAATTACCTTCATATGCAGCCACTAGCAAGGGTGTTTTATGATGCTCGTTTCTGACATTGATATCCAGTCCCCGTTCAAGTAAATATTGTATAATATCGCTCCCGCCACACATAGCGCCCACGTGAAGGGCTGTATAACCAAGAGTGCTGGTCTTGTCCAGCAGGGCACCATGTTTAAGGAGAAGTTTGGCCACTCCTTTGTGCCCTTTGTTGACTGCCAGAATGAATGGAGTGCTGCCTTGATAATCCGCAGCGTTAACATTGGTTCCGCGCTTAATCAAAAGTTCCGCAATCCCTCGGTGACCATTGTGTGCAGCCAAGTGTAGGGGTGTGCGATTGTGTATATTTTCGCACACGTTGACGAACGCTCCACTTTCTAAAAGGAAATTAACTATCTCCTCGTGATCACTGAAAACTGCGGCCAACAGAGCCGTCAAGCCATTGCTATTATTGAAATTCACGTGAGCGCCTCGTTTAATCAGAATCTTGACAACATCAAGGTGGCCATTCAGTGATGCTAAGAATAACGGTGTTGAAGCTACGTAGGATTTTTTATCAGCGTCCGAATTTTTACTAATAAAGTATTCTACAAGTTCTGCATGACCAAACTCTGAAGCCAAATGTAAAACTGTGAAGCCCTGATTAGTAATATTGACATCGACATTCTCATCTTGTTGTAATAAAAGTTTGACAGCACATATACATTTGTTCACGACGGCATAGTGCAGAGAAGAATATCCGTTCTGATCGCAAGCGGTATTCGATGCACCGAGTGACACCAAGATTTTAATAGTTTCCTCGTGGCCATTTTGGGCAGCAAGGTGGAGTGGTGTCTTGCCGTTATTATCGACTGCCGAAATTATAAATTCAATGTCCTTAACCAGATACTCTACAATACTGGCCCGCCCGTATATCGCAGCAATATGCAGCGGGGTTTGGCCGTAGATATCCGTGGAATCGGTTTTTACATTCATGTTTATCAAATATTTGACGGCATCTAAGCTAGGCCCTTGAGCGGCATAGTGTAAGGTCGTGCGTAAATCGACACTTCTAGAATGAAGGTCGGCTCCCTTCATGAGACTTTTCTTAAGGTTCTCGAGATTTCCTTCGATCAAAGCCGTACGCATTTCTTCCAGCTTGTAAATTACGTCTATCCCGTAATGGTATTTCTGTTTTAATTTTCTTACATAATTATGCGAATCAATACTTGTTTGGCGAATGGTCTGGGAATTGAATTGGGTGAGTATCTTGGCATTTGCTAGGAGAGCATAAAAGTGTTCAGGATATAACATGTCGACCAGAATGTTGCCATGAGCGAGTTGGTTCCGCAGAGATTTTCCTGTTAATAATACCACACCATCATCGAGATACAGCGGATTACTGATGAGACTGTTTTGGGATGATTTATGTAGAATTGACATAATATCTAGAAGGAGTACTTCTATCGCCAATCGATCACAATTGAAAACATCCGTTGCATTTGAACTATTTTTTATTTTAACACAATTCAAAATGTCTTTAAGTTGATCCGTATCCTTTTTCATTAGGTTGTTAATTTGATCGTCTGTGAGATTCAGGGATTTCTTTTGTCTGTACTTAATTAGTTGATCTCCGTATTCGTCGATCCACTGAATGGTCATAGGTGTAAAAAGAGTCATGTAATTAATCTTACCGATTGACAATTTAATATCAGTAGCAGCTTGGTGAGATATTCTCCCCGCCACGCTATTATAGAAACTGATTAAAAGATATATTAATTCTTCAGGACTCTTAAGCTGGGAATTTTTTGAAAAATTTTCTAACAATATTGCAGCATTTTGTTTAATGTTTCTGACGAATCTATCATGACTCCGTGCACTCTTGCTGTCTTCACTTAGGCCAAGATGGAAGATGGACACATTTGAGTGGTACATAAGTGCTAGAGCATCCAATCCTACGAAATAGTTATCATGTGAAATTTTCAGACTTTGACTTTTTTTGCAAATCAACTTATAAAGTGCATCAATGATTTCTTTTTCGTGGGGTTTTTTTCCTGGAACCATTCTATCTATTTCATCAATTAATTGATGAACCTGTTTCTCATCATGCGTGGCAGGGTTAGTTAAAGTCCTTTTTATGAAAGATATGGTCCTGTCGTGGAATAATAATTGCATGATTTCGTGAATTTCTTTCGAGTCCTTCGCATCGATAATAGTTTCCAGCGTGGATCTTAATTTTAGATGTTTTTTAAACAGAATAATGTCTGTGATTATAGCGCCAATCTTTTTTAAATCGTCTTGAACGTTACGGTACAACTTGTGATCGTCGTGATAGTCGATAGAGTGAATGTGCGAGAGAGAATTGCGTAGACCTATGAGGACTTTTCTCGTCTCCTTGGGGGCAGATAGAATGAGCATGTCACTCACGGGATCAGATAAATTAGGAGAGCAAAGAGTGTTCTTCAGATATTCTCCGATTACTTGCAGAGCTTTCTTGATTACTAACTGGCCTCTTCTCATCTCGCAGTCTGCCGCTAAAGCCTGCGCTATGTAGCCGCTCATTACATTTAGCGAGTAAACATCTCGCACTTCCCGGTAATCATCGTATAGACCCTGGAATAATGGAGACATTCTGATGATGCTTGCAATTACATTGTCACGGATTAATCTAGGAGTCTTCCTTTGCGAAATATTTCCTTTTAATCCGCCTAGTATTATTGTAAAGCCATCCAAATACTTTAATATCTTTGTTTTACTTATAGTCGATCGGTAAAAATAATTCAACTCTTGAACCGTGGATTGGGAAGCTACAAATATAACTAAACAGAACTCCATTTCTTCCCATGGTAACTGGTCGTAGGTGAAATTCAACTGTTCTTTTAAAACACGAATATTTCGAGCGATAAAAGTGGCGATAAACAGGAATTTCTCATCCACCTTAGCGAGGGCAGCGTAATCAGCTTGCAAAGTTGCATTATTCTCAAGGAGAAGATCGATTCTATCTTCAATATCGCAAATAGAAATAGGACCTTGCTTATCTACATAGAAGCGCAAATTCACCAGTTTGTTATGTATAAAGAAATGCATTTCATGAGACAATGCTACATTCTTCAACTTCAGCTCTTCATAAGCTGACGAAAGAATACTGTCCAACTTATCAGTTTGCGTGGTGAAATGGTTAGTGGACCATTTATCGATCAGTGTTTGGAGGAGCTCAATATTTGAGGAGCGAACTGCGTAGTAAAATGCGTTGTGCCCTTCTTTATCCTCCGCATCGGCAGTAAAAACATCTCCAGCTAAATTATTCCACCTGCAGCTGAATAACCAAGACAATGCATCAATCCTGCAACAACAAATAAAATTAACACAAATGAACTAGTCAGACTATTAACAGGACACTGACTAGTGACAGTTTTCTCTAAAGACAGTGTTTCGGATGTGTTCTCCACTCGCGCAATGTTTTGATGCGGCCATTTGATTAACATATTTGTTATATTCCACTTGCATAGAGTATGTCTATTTTATAAGAGAGTTGGGTCGTATGGAGAACAAATGTTATTTCGCCATCCGCAAATGATCCGGACTCCCTCCCTTTGTTGAATGTATACTGCACGGTCTGTGGGAAATATGTTCTCACCGACCGCTTAAAATGTGAATGACTGAAATAAAACATCAGAGCGGTAATTAAATAACTTATGCCGAACCATGTCGAAGTTTGTGCACAGCGATAAGAAGGAATGTTTGAAGACACGTGACCTCGAAAGTTTGATAGTGTCACCGAGATGGCCCTGTTGGTGACTTTGCCGGCCAGCTGAACTTCACGCAATAAGGATGCAAGTTAAATGTTGTTATTATTTTACTTTCTATTGTTAGTAGCAATGTTATTATAAAAATACAAGACACGTTG
>JAHDVE020009880.1:0-15243 GCA_022606495.2 Halesus radiatus | reverse complement strand
TTATCTTTTCATTTTCAGTGAGCAGTGGCTTTGGCGTGTATATCCAATAAGATTCATGTGAAAAGGCCCCACGTTCTTCTTGACTATAAGTTTCTTATTTTAAAATTTACCGCATGGTGTAATAAAATATTATTTCATTGAAGAAGATAATATTAACACATCCCAACTAATGAGAAGGATAGCAGCCAATAATATGGTATTTATAAAAATGGAGGATAATATTAACAAGTCTTGAACTTGAAGTATGATATCGGCGTAAATGGCGTAAATTAAACTGGTCTCATTAGCTAAGTTGGTTAAGCGGTTACCCCGGATAGGTAGAGGTCTTGGGTTCGAGTCCCAGATGCGACTGAAATCTTTTTAATTTCTGTTGGTTTTACGGTTTCGTGGTTTATTTGGGGTGTGTTAATATTATCTTCTTCAATGATTAAATATTACAATGAGGTTTACAAACTTCAATAAGTTATACAAAATAAATAAAATTTTATTTCGTTGAAATACTACATTAATGCACGGAGAGTCCACTTGGACCTACTCTGAATCTGATGTTTGAAGGAGGGAAAATATTTATTTACATTATTTTTCATGCTTTCCAACAAGTTCACTGATATTTAGAAAATATAAATTCTGGGCAGATAAGGGGGTAGAAAAGTGTGGTCTATTTCGACACTCTGGCATAATAACGTGAAAATAACTTCCTTAACCTGGAAATAATAACCTCCAACCTGGAAAAATGTTACGCAATATCTTACACCAAAATC
Source organism: Halesus radiatus (assembly GCA_022606495.2). Classification (NCBI taxonomy): domain Eukaryota; kingdom Metazoa; phylum Arthropoda; class Insecta; order Trichoptera; family Limnephilidae; genus Halesus; species Halesus radiatus. The sequence continues at coordinate 14,482 of JAHDVE020009880.1, read as the reverse complement.
ATTAACCTCCTAATATTCCCATACAAAATCAATGGCGTAGAACTGAAAAAGGTGTAGTGAAGAAAGGGAATTGGGAATAAAAATGGATTCCGGGATGTCTTTCTGATCAAACACAAATTCCATCTTTGACAGGGTCTGAAAACTTCTAGGATTCATCGTAAGAGTGACTGAACCATTTAGATCACCACATGTAAATCATGTGATCATCACTTACGAAAATACTTCTCATTTGTTTGCTTATAATAAAAATTTGGATCAGTGCTTTAAACTTCGCAATTTAATGTTAACATTGAAAGATTAGAAAAAAAACTCATACACTTAGATATCAAATCCTACCAAACACCTCAAAAAGACTCATCAGCATTCCATAAGTCATCGTCAGTTGAAGATAGAAGAATTGGTATTCACTTTGTGGCATCATTTTTAGTAAATGAATTAAAAATTACTTTGTATTCTTCACTTTATTAATATTGTAATAAAGGGGACTGAATACCACCCACATGGGTGGCAGTGTAATAAATAAAGGATGGGGTTTGATTTACCATGAGGCCAGACGAGGGGAGCATGACTCCGGCTTTAACCAGGGTAGCTCGGTGGTAGAACATGTAATTCTGTTTTCTGTTCGGTCGTGAGCCGGCGTTTCAGCCTCATACCTGCGTTGGGGAAAGAGACTCGAACTACCAAATGAAAAGACGTGGGTTTTCTAGATAGGGTTTATTTTAAGGTGGCGGGCGAAAGTGCGAGGTTCTTTGGCGTGCCGCGCGACGCCGATTAAGGAAGGAGTGTCGCTCCAGTCGTGGAGCCCGGAACCCTAAATGATTTCGCTGACTTTTAACAACCGGCTAGATGCCTATGCACGAGAAACTAGAAGCGTATTTTAGTAGCAAATTCGTTACATAACAATATATATATACATTAATAAAGTGGTGAATACGAAGTAATTTTTATTTCATTTATTTAGAAATATATCTGCCCTAAAATTCCTTTACAAAATCATCAACAACGTTGTTGACAATTACTTCGTTCTGGAAAATGTTCATTTTCACTGTCCATTACGAAACACACGCAAAAATCAACTATCCACACCCCACAATCGAAAACTAATTATACACAACACTAATTTTGCAGAAGAACACAAACGACAATACTTTTTCAGACACTGATGTTTTCCATTTAATCTTAGGACAATGTTGTAAATACGTATCAGAAAAAAATTGCAATGTTACTTATAACTCCCTACCCCTGCTGTGCGTTAGATTATTTTTTATTGTCAGATTAAAAATATTTTTATTTATTTAATAATTGAATTTAACGATGTCTACGGACATATTTTCAATTTGTTATATTTAGTGTTTCTTACAAATTAGATCATTAATTTCAAAATGTTCTTTTTTAAATTTCCCTCCACTTTTTTTTCTTTCTCTTTCCATTTTATTAATTACAATTATTAACATCTTAATTTTAATACAGCGGAAACATAATTGGATAATGCAATAAAGTAATTACTCAATGTGTACAGACGTATGTTGTACGTTTTCCTCTGTATGTTTTCCCAACAAATTAAATTTTAAAAAATAGGAAAGTTCTAGTCAATCTATTTCTATCGACTTTAATTTAAGCATTTTTAATTATTCAAGCTATTCTATGAAACGTTTATAAATTCATCCTACGAAAGTTACTTAATGACCTTACGCTTCCCCATAGGAATAAATGCTAAAACTTTACAATTTAGTTCTTATATTCCATAAACTAACAAAACCCCAACATTTATTCTATGCACAATATTAAATTAGTATAATCCTTTTACCATTTTACAAAAAGACGACATAAAGAGATCCACACACCCGCATAATAGATTTCTATCTCGACCAAAGGGTCTACACACGTAGAAGATAATATTATATGAAACTTTATCCGTATTTTTGGTATATTTCCTCTATGAGTTTATCTACTTAGAATTTGGCAGCCAACGCACTATTAAAATAAATCGTATTTGTCCACTGAAGATAAGGTCCTCTTTTTTGATGCTTGTTTCTTCATCCAGGAAATAAAATCCCATATAATAGTATTTCTTAGTTTAGGATGAGCTTTTGTGAGAGTCGTTGTTTATTCATATAGTTTAAGAGTTTTTCAAAATAGGAATTCAGCGCAAGGGTTCCAATTGCCTGGAGCCAGTAGAATTATGGCATCCCCAATTGGGTATGCGTGCAGCTCAAGCTATTGAAAAGGGGATGGAGATCGTAATGCGGAAGGTTGGGAAGAATGCGGTTTTTAATTTCTGGTCACTAAGCATGGCAAAATCAAGCAACGCATGCTTTCGATTTTGAATCGTTGGCTTTCACAGAGGCGATAATAAGAGTATCAACCCCTCCGGTATCACACTATAAGTCATTTAATGTCAAACTAATTAATTAAACATCACGCCGTTTCCCCGTAGGGGTAGGTAAAGAGGACGGACAGCCAAACAACTTGATCTTGGCATACACTTCTTGCTTCATCCACATTCATACATCGTTTAATACATTCTCTTCTATTATTCCGACTTCTGAGATGGCCCGACTCAAGTATTTGATTCACTTGATCGTGTCATGTCTTCCTCGTCGTCGTCGGCGTCGGAACACTCTGGTTAGCCACAGATTGCATATTCAAAAGAAAAAGTTTTTTTTTAACAGAATATTTTCAAAATGAGAAACATGAGTAGGTATCTACTTAACAAATTTATGATTTAGATACATTTTGAAAAAATAAACGTTTGGAATGAAATAAAATTTTCAAATGAATGTTTCTTTGCTTGGAGATAGTTACTTCCGCTGTCAAATCAATTATGGCACCCTAATGACAAGCAAGAATTCACAACTACAAAACTTTATTAAAAAAAAAATCCCGATTAAGGCCGGGTACACGTCAGCTAGATTACTTATAAAAAGCTGTGTGTTTTTATCACCAAAAAATATATTCCCGTGCAATACTATATTCTAAAAGCGATTTGCTTTCAGGATGTTCCGTATCTTAAATCATAGCACTCGCGCTATTTTGATCCACTTTTATTTAGCTGAAAGATTAACGTTCTATCAGGGCGATATATAACGTAAACGTTACGCATTACATCACTTTTAGGGACGGAATGTCAGGTAATTCATACAAAGGCCTGACAGTTTTACGAAAGAATGAGCCAAGTCTTCTAGCGACTGATTTATGCTAGCCGTAGAAACCGCGTATGGATGCTGGACTCGCGTTTGTCATATATCTTGATAACCACCCCGGCATGCATAATAAGGAGCATGGAATAATTACTACGGGCTTATCATGGCCAGAGAAAATTAAATGAGTGGTAAAAATAATTATGTTGGAATGTAATAATACAAATTGTGCCTCTGCTTTTTTTTGAAAGCCTATAGGAACATGATGAGCGGACCCCGTAGCGCAATGGTCTAAGCCAGAGATTCCTTACGTGGGTGATATTGCCCCCCAATGGGCGTTGGATAGATCCAAGGAGGGGCGAAGGTGGCCTCAAGGTAATAATAATAATAATCGGATGATTTTTATAGTGCAGTTTTTGTGAAAAATCACCTCAAGGGCGCTGTACAAATATTACTTCCTACTCTTATATTAAAATGGGGGGGCGATGAAGGGCTGAAATGGGGTGGACGGCCACAAAAATATATTCAATAAAATTTCACTATGATTTTAAATTTATCGTGATAAACAAAAGTTACGGACAAAGAACAACATAATATTTTAATGAAGCAATGACAAAAATAGAACAAAAAAATTACATTTTAGAGAACATGCAAGTCAAAGTCTAAACAGACTGTGAGTCCACGATGTTTGATATTATAAATGATAATCATTGACGTTTATTTTCGTAAAGCCTGACAAAAATCATTTAGACTGGTAGCTAAAATTTAAAGGCCTTAGCTTGAGTTAACAAGTCTCGATATTCTGGACACTAGAGTATTGTACCCATAATTAGTAGAGTGTTGATTGAGGAAATGCATTTAATTGTTTCTGACTCCACGGCAGGTTATGTTGAACTGAATGAGCTGCGACGAAAGAAGTTGAGTCAATTATTTATTTAGAAAATGCAAATGTGGTCAAAATTTTTCCTACTAAAATTATTATTATATAAAAATTGTCGAGATTGAAAGAATTGAACAAAAAGTAGGAAAAAATAAAGATTATGTTTTCTTGTAGTACCTATCACAAGTGAACAAAATTTGGTGCTAGACTGGAACAATTTTAATTTATTTTTTATGTGACACCTCACAAAAGCACCCCTGTCTGTACGGTACACAGACAGAATATCTATATCACCACCTCCTTGGGTAACGTTATAAGGCTGGTCAAGGAGAGGGCTGTATGAAGGGATTTCTTAATAGTGGGCCTTGAAAAGGGCCGTATTAAATGTAGGAGGAAAGATAGATGCCCGTACCTCTTGCCACGTAGGTCGACTTACATAAATGCGAGTTCTCTAACGACCCGTTCTCATGAAGCTAACATCAGTTGTGAGGGGTGGTCAGTTGAGTTTTACGCACGTGCACCGCGCGGAGGGGATCAATTCTTCTAGCTCCTTCGAACAGGCTTCATTGAAATATCTGTAGAGCAGACTCAGTTTACCTATATTGTGTCTTTGCATTAGAGATGGCAATCGGAATGTTAACAACGGATTGTCAATCAGACGAACCGCCCTCCTTTGCACATAATCAAGGAGGTTTATTAAGTATTTGGGAGCTCATGCTCCGAAGTGGCTTCCAAATTAAATTGTTAGACGTGTTTGAGATTTCTCTTAGGTTAGCAGTTGGTTACTATCGAAAATCTGCTAACCATATACAACAGGCCCTTTAAAGTTTAAAAGCCGATGGTTTAAAACCTTTACATCTACTATTTATGAAACCAGATTGGGTTCTCCTTTCAATGGGCCTCTTCAGAACCTAGATTAGAATACTTATAATCCTGTTATGATACTCTACCATGAGTAAATCCATCAACAAAAAAAATCAGTTTTTAATAATATATCGTGTGGGTATTCGATAAATCTAACAATAATGTTGACGAAATGTTAAATATACTCATTCTATAAAGATAATATAACAGAATAGTTGACCTTTATCATGGTTCTAATTTCGTAAATTATTTACATAAAACTAAGTCTATTCCCGTTATTTTTAAGGAAGATTCCTTATCTTTTTCCTAAGGCTTAAAGACTTGATTAACAGTCGAATTCCGGTGACACATATAATATCTTCAAGTGACACAGTAACACTTAAAAAAAATTACATTATATTAAAATTCATTTTTATTTTATTTATAATATCATAAATAAAATTAAAATTAAAATTATCAAATTAAAAGTTTATTTCAAAATCTTATGTCACTTGAAGATATTTCATCAATTTGTGTTTATTTAAGATCTTTTTACTGTGTCTCACCGGAAATCCGCAGTTAATCAAGAAGTCTTTAACCCTTAAAAAGAACGGGAATAGCGCCCCTAGTTCCTGGAAAAAATATCACTTCTATTTCTACACAATTTCGTATGATGAGTTTTTAAAAAAATAAATTTTTCACAACACGTGACAGCTAGGCTCTGCGAAAATACGAAAATGAAAATGAATGGAATATCCCAAAGAATAATATTTTTTCATAACCATTCAAGTGTCAAATAATAATTTTTGCCGGGCCTTTCATTTGACTATTTATTTGATATAAATGTTAAACGGATAAAAAGGATTAGAATTGCAGGTTTACGAACGTAGGGCAAACGCTCAATATTACTGGCAAATGAAAACACTTTATTTACGACGAGACTGTTCGCAATATCGAATATTGCGAACAGTCTCCTAGTAAATGTTTGCATTATGTATTAATTCCATTGCATGGAAATCAAAACATTGATAATATGTATCCGTATATCTCAGATATATGGAATGTATCGCTGATACACTAAAAACAATTACTCACGAACTCATTTATCTACTCTGATAAATACTCACTGTGGATGTTCTTATGTAAATTTATTACTTACTACGAAATATTTAACATTTATCTTTACATATTATAACGATGTATTTAGTAATTACATACATTTATGTTGTACAGAAATATTATAAACCATTTAATTTGAAATATTATTAACTTCATTATATTTTTTTAACATTTCTTTCATCAGTCATAATTTTTATATACCCTCAATAGACGCTTATTCTTGCTTTGTTATTTACAGATATTCTATAATTATTTCTAAGTTTTTGTACACGCTCATAAGGGATTGCTTACATTTTTTTATGCATATTTATGATTTAAATATAAAATAATCTTCTTTCGATCAGCATCTGGTATCGATTCTTAAGGCCTGTATATCAATTTATCAATTTCCAAGGATCAATAATAATTTATTCACTGATCGAAACTGAGAAGAAAATAAGCAATCTGTACCTGCACAAGTAAAATTAAAAAGTGAAATGGGAGGTTTGTTTCCGTTTTTCAGACTTTCGATGATGCTTGGTATCATTTTGCATTTAAAAAACAAATTAAAATTTTTTATGAACTCCCAATCTTTGCTACACGAACACAGCGCAGTTTGTTATTAGCCCACGATATCACACAGTTTATTAGTAATTTATTTTTCTTCAAAAGATGTGTAATTATTTTGTGGCGTCATTATTAATATAATTAATAAGAAGTACTTTGCTTACACCACTGTTTTTAATACATAAATATCTGAAAGCATCTGAAATATTTAGATATTCGTAAATCAAAACAGTGGCGTACACAAAGTACTTCGAATTAATTATACTAATTTCTTTCCCCAGTAAACCATTAGCCGCCTGTATATCTGTTTGCTCCTAAAATTATCTCATTTAAAAAATAAAACCAGATTCATAATGTATATTTGTATATTTTTATGATCTAATCCTTACGTATGTCTTTTTCTCCTTTCTGTCTTCTACTTTCTTTTATAATTTTTCCAATTATCAGCGTGTTAATATACTAAATCCATATATTTACGCTAGACTTCATACAAACTAACACTCCATTGGTCACCATGAAACAGACAGCCGCCTAGTATGGTGATCTAGTGTATCTGCTTCATGTAAATGTTTGCATTAACCATCATAAATTTTATAAATACATAAAAATGATGATAATCATTAATAAATATTATCAAAAAAACTTGTAGCTTTCTCCCGCTACCCACCTACCGGCTACTTGACAACCGCTGATTCAAAAAGATTATATATGCAGTGTTACGTAACAAAAGGGTGACCCTAGGTTAATTCTAGCTTCTTGTTTCAAGGAAATGGCTGGGCATCCAATAACACAACAGATCGCAACCCGGCAATCAATCTGGTCATTTCCCGCTTGTAATCAACCAATGAGGGCTAGACGGTCATTACTGACCACATAGAACAGGGCAGCGCGAAGCGAACTCCCGAGCGCTCAACACTAGAAAGCCGGAAAACGGCTAGAAAACCGGACCAGCAAGCTGATACCTGAGTGCTCTGTAAGAGTCCGCGGCTGGAGCCGTTATTTCATCATCCAAGTCCGATTGCCAACGTTAATCGCATGCGGGTTTGAAGCTCCTAGCTGATCGTTCCCATTTTAACTAATTAAACTCAGTGTGGAGATATCCAACGCTCTGTGTACGCTGCTCACGCCGACTACCCCGGCCATGGCACCACTGTACAGCATCCTCATGTAAGCTGTCCAAACGTTTCCTCTTTCATGTGTTCTACTTGTGTTTGCATTTCTAGACCGGGCTAATCGATTAGCCCGGTCTAGAATTTCCTCAAAGAGAGAAGTAGTTTAACTCTATGTCCGAATAAGAGACATCTACTTGGCACAACTGTACATACGCTGCACTGTCTATGTTCACTTCACAATAAATTCTGAACTGAAAGTACTCCATCTCTTCATTTAAAGTAGAATAGAATTGCCCCTCCTCCAATTATAAGACTGCGGTCGACTCATATGACCCTGAGGGAGAGGAAACCTCCTGCAGTACCGAAACCTGAGCTATCTATTGTCCGGACGACGCTGATACTCGCCTGAGATACCATCACCGGGTAAGTCGCGCTGTTATCCTTATCTCCGCCTCTCAATTGCACTCGACCTTCCACCATCCCATCATACCCATCATCATAACACCGGCTTCCAACTTGGGGCTTTCTTCCTTCCCGACCTCCTATCCTTCCCCAATTTTCAACATCAGAACTGCAGAAAACACAATAACTAAAGAAACATTAGAAAATCAACGTGATTATACAAACCTGGACCTTGCCTTGAGAAAATCTTTCCTTTATCGTATCCCGGTCATGTATTAACGTAACTTATGTCTCCTTGCTTTAGTATCGTGTAACTCAATTAATTATAATATTGTAATTATTGTATAAAATATAATATGATAGCAAGCCATGTGATGAATAATTATAAAATTTGATTAATTTATAATAAATATTATACCACTACCAATAATCTTCGGTGAGTTTATTTATTCTAATAATTCATACATACTCATCATACACATTCTGGTCAGGAATATTATTTACGTAATACAACTAATGGGAATCTAATATTTTCCTGTACCCCTATTCATTTACTACAATAATTATTTGTTCCTCATATGAATTAAGTGAAGGGTGTAACGTTTATGAAACGTGAAACAAAGAGAAATATTAATTTTAATTGCCTGGAGCATAAAATATAACATTACGAGTACAGAAAACAACGATGCCAGTAATTCTCCTTTGCCGCCGTTATTATTCGTAATAATCGCTTTGAAGATACATATTTCTGTTGTATTGTGATAAAATTACTCCCAAAGCTGCCGTTACTTATCGGATAACGAGAGACAAGGTACTTTCCATGTTTTTTCACGCCATTACCCAAACTCGACTATCTACGCATTGTATCGATATACTATAATATATACGAGATGAAACCTACGCCAGGAATGGCGACCAATTTAATAGAAAAATCTAGCACTTTCTTTTTGTGGACAGCCCAGCTTCATTTTAACCATAAAAGCTTTTAATGTATACAAAACTTTAATGTACTTTGGTGTAATGTCAACTAGACGATCTGCGGAGCAAAGAAGTAACGAGTCCAAAGTGCATCAGTTTGGAGTTCTCAATTTAAAGTGGCCAGGTTTGGCTATTTCGATGTTGATTTGTTTGGTTCATTTAAAAAAAAAAATGCTTCACTTTTTGAAGAACTGCCCATTTTCAGCTTTTCGCTGATTGACAACAAATAATAGTTTTCTTCGAATCATCAAAACAAAACGAGCTAGTACTATGGTTTATATTCTGTTTATTATTTATGTACCAGCAGAAGGAAAAAATCTCTCCACCTTCTGTCAAAAACAGATAAATGTATAAAAATTAAAGAAGTTAAGCCGTTTCAAAAATAAATGTCGGAGTCTTGTAGAAACTAGGCTTGATTACTTCCAAAATTCAAAGGATTATGTCTAAGAAACACATCACGTCCTATTTGTTTTAGTACAACGAAGGAGAGGCATACCATATTTCACAAAGAGTATATATGTTGTGTTATTTTTTTGTACAAGTATCATATTATTTCTCTCAGGCTAACAAAATATTTGAAAAAATATCTAACCTTTTGAAACAAAATCTTAAATCTTTTCATGTATTACGTGAACACGCGATCTTATTAAAATCTGTAGGCACCTAAAAAGTCAAAGATCATGGTTGATTTTTCAGGTTTATATGAAAACAAGTTTAGTGAAGTATTATAATATTCAAGCCGTAACAAATGCTTGTGTTGTCTGGGAACGATCTTTAATTTAGTAAAATTTTGTGTTTTCTTTAATCTTCATCCGGTTATTTGGGAAAATTGCAAAGATATTTAAATAAATGTTCTTGCGAAAACTCCCTGAAAGTAAGATTTTTGCTGTAGAAGTAGTCAATATTTAATTTTTTTCTCAACTACTGGCAATACTGAAATGAAAATGCCTGATTAGTTACTGCTTTCGGGGAGCTCTCGACCCTCGAGCTAGCTCTCTCTAGTTTTTAGAAGGAGAAGGTCTTGAGGATGGCTGCTCCCGTGTTTTTGTGTTAAATCGTTATTAAACTGATCCTGAAAATGCAATTTTAAATATAAACAAGTTTATTCTGATAAGTTGTAAAGGGTAGGAGACAACTCACCACGTTCCTGCGCCATGACAGGCGATAAGCGACACCATCATTAAAAAAATAAAAAGAAGAAGAAGAAGATTGAGCGATAGCCAAAATGTCTTGACCGCAAGGGTCAGTCTGCATTCACCAGCAATACCGGAGGGAGCATTCCAAAAGTACAGCAACCTTCAAATCTTGTGCCTCAAAGGGTTTTAAACAGGAATTTTCATAACAAAGAAAAAAATCACTTCCCAGCATGGGTAGGCAGAAAGAATAGACTTCCAAACGACTCGGTTTTTGCAAACACTTCTTGCTTCAATCATTTTCATACATCATCTAATACACAATTTTCTGTTATTCTGACTCTTGACATGGCCTGATTCAAGTGTTTAGTTCACTTGATCGTGCCGTGTTTTCCTTGGGCGTCTCTTCCTGCATTCAAATTGGCGCCATATATTCTCCTCACACTTCCTTTTTCATTAATATGCTAAATATATACAAACAATCTAAGCGTCCCTTTCTTTATGTTACTCATTACGCTCACATCAGCCTTGCATTCTTTGCAACATTTTTCACACGCTCGTACAAGGTTTTACCACAAATGCTCCCCAGGGATCTAATTTCTACAACATCCAGTCTAGATTCGTCCTTCCTCTGCCAATTCCAAGCCTCACTGCCATACACCAGGGTATATGGATATTATATATCCCTGTCTTGTATGAACCTATATTTATACACCCTGTACACATGAGAAGTGGTGGTTTTTCGAGTTGATCATTTACGAACTGTCAACCAGAAGAGCACTCTACCTGAATGAGCTGACAGGAATAATGTGAGTATTAACTTATTTAGTCTTTTAAATTAAAACACCTTTGTTTTAAACCAAAATATTATATTTGTAAATTGTTGACCAGTTTGGGTTAATCTCAACCTTCTACATCTGTGTATCTTAATTTAATTTATTAATTTTTTATTTAAATAAATACAAACATTCCCGGATTACGAATAACCAGATATATATATGAAAATCTTCTACTACCATCAGAGAAAACGGAAAATTTTGCTTGTGTCTGGATGGAGGACTTAGCCAGCCGAGGAATTGAACTCACGACGCCTGGGTGAGACCCATGTTTTATAGTTTTGTAGTTTGATTACGGTTCTGACTAACCAAAACCGGTCGGCAATGTATAAATATGATAAAAAATATTTTGTTAAATTTAATTATAATGTCAGCCACAGTGTGATTGCATGATTAGGGGTAAGCCTCTCGACTACGAATCCGAAGGTCGCGGGTTCAAATCCCGGCGTGCGTAAGTAAATTTTATTTAACTAATTTGTGCTGTTTCACAATTAATTCATTTAACCATAATATATAGTAAATTTGCGCACGTTTCAGAGTGAAAAATACTCTCAGTATCGCTTGGCTTTTACTGTGTTTGGTGATCAGATCTGAATATCCAGGTATTTCCCACCTTCCTCTTCCCCTTCTCCTTCCCCTTACCAATTCCTTCAGCCTCACAACATTCCACAATTGGGGATGCCATAGTCTCACTGGCTCTGGACGTTTGGGAGCAGTTGGGACTCTTGTGCGGTATTCATTTAAAAAAAAAGTCGTAATCACCAGTATTAGCTACATGTCAGTAATATTAGAGATCAGCTTGATCCAAAATCCACTTCGTGGCAAGAATATTTTCTAAACGATTTATTTTTATTTTCATCACTCTCCACAAAATTTCACTGTGACCTTTGATTTTTGAATTAATTAAGTTAAATGAAATTATTTTTTTCTTTTTCTTTAAAAATTAGGTTTAATTGTTGACTTGCTTTCGATTTAACGGTCATCATCCAAAAATACACACTTCGTAGTCTACTAACGCCAGAAATACGTAAGAACATGGATAAGACAACCATTATTGGTAACAGAAAGGCTGTCTGGAATATTGACTTAGGGGTCCAGCACTCGAAAATGATCTTAAACATCACTTTGCAGGTTGATAACTTAAGCCACACCATAAATAATTTATCTATAAACTCTATACAGGTAGTTAGGAAAATGTATATAATTTCAAAAGAGAAATTTCGTCAAACCGTAATATTTTAAATTCCAAGTACGTACTGGAATTTTATGTAAAAAAACAAATTCACTGGTTTTCAAAATGCCCCTATTTTCAGATGTTTTGGTATGCATTTTCGTTTTTTATTTCCTTATACGAGTACAACCTCCTAACGACCTGTATAGAAATAAACAATAAATCTTTTGTGGTATTGCTAGAGTTAGCAACCAATAGCGTAATGTTAAGGAACCTTAAGAGCTGACCTTTAATCGCTGGCTCTTAACCCCTCGAGTCTTTTTGATAATATGATAATTTTTATTAAATATGAATGGAAACTTTTAATGGGCAATAAAAAGCGTAATTTTTCTCTTTCTAACACAGGTTAAACCATGTACTTTAGTATAAAACAAGATAATTTGACATTTATGAGTCCGTTCCGGGCTGAGAGAAGTATTTTCCCAAGATACTCTACAGGTATTTCTTTTCCGGGAGAAATATCTTCCAAAAAGACTCGAGCGGTTAAGAAAATAAATAAACGAAAAAATAATTAACAGGAAAGACTATGATATCGGTTACATATAAAATAAGGTTCATTTCAACGATCCAAGGCATATCGTACGTCAAAAATTGTATAGACTCCATTCAGAAGTAATGTATACTCGTACTCGTCCAAAAGGCAAGTCTATTGGCAGCTGGATTCTACAAGCGAGACCATAAATAAATGAAATATGCCAAAGCTGTCTTAGATGCTCAACTGAACCGCAGAGTCTCAGGCTATCCGAAATGGTAGACTCCCAGAACAACTCATCATAAGCCTGAATATATAGGTGATGCCTTCTCTTCTCCAGCAACGGAAGCGTAACAAACATATTTCAGTTATGCGAGTCAATGTAATAGACTTTACTCCTTCAAATACGGTAAAATCACTTCGTGGCATCATTTTCAATTAAATTATGCTAAAGATGTTTTGTAAACCTTAATTTAATAAATAAATATCAACATGCTTCGAAATCAATAGTTCCCTCGTCAGGATACAAAGTATACTAAAAAAAAAGAATATTATTAGATATAATAATAAATATACAAAAATAGTAATGAGACAAGGTAAAGAATTGAGTATTTATGTCAAAATAATCATATAAAATAAACAAAAATAATAAAAATCCAAACAAAATAAAGTAACAAATAGGCATCAGAATTAAAATAAATTTATGTAATTATACAAAATACCCCTTAATCATTCAATAGATTTTAGTTTCTACACCACGCCAATAATGCTGTGTTTCGTGGAATTTCTCTACACCTTCTCGTACCCTGAGTAATGTATAATATCATTATCGCACTGGTGAAAGGCCACCATTGAGAATCGAACGTTGCTTGAAATGGCTTTAACCGTGTTTGCTAACCAGATTTCGATAGTCAGATACTTCCCCGCATTCCTCTTTCCAAATTTCTTCCCCTTTCCCACTACCTTTAGCCTCACAACATACCCTAATTTTCTATAAAATATATTCTAAATGAATTATAGAAATCGAAAAATCAAAAAATATATGTTAGGTAACCTACATATGATTTCACTCCTCTTTTTCTCAAAAATTAACATAGTAATGAGGCTATTAGGTTTATATTAACAGTTATAAGCCTCGCTGCTCGATGCTCGCGTTATTAGTGAATTGTAAGAAATTTTCTTTCATTTCTTATTTTTAAACGTCTTCCGGCATAAAATATTACAATTCTGATCATTATTTCTTTTTATTATGCATATATATATGCTTTTATGAGGATATTTGAAAATGTATATTTTTTAAAGCAAATTAATATTTATATTTCCGTGAGAAATATCGCCTTCGTTCCAGTGAACTGAAACCATCAAACCATCAAAGGAGACCTTTAATAAGTATTTCATTTTAAAGCGAAGGATTTTCTAAGAAACGAGGAAACCAATGTTGAAAAGAACTTCATTTTCTATCCCTACAAGAAGTTTTGAAACTTTTGTGAAGGCGTTAAAACTGTCCGGGAGAATACATAAGAGTTTTCCTTTGACGATTTTTTGCCAATAACCCATTACTGGTTTCTTATTTATAATCTCTTAAGCACCCCTGAAACGGTCAATTTTACGTCAGTAATAATAATAATAATTATTTTATTTTAGGATGTAGTAGATTAGTCCAATCCCATAGAGTATTTACATACATAATGTTTAAGTTACATATATAAATATAGAGTTAAATTAAACATAAATAAAAAATATTAAAATTTACAAAAATTGTGCATAACGCCAATCTATTCTAATCTATA
>JAHDVE020009879.1:0-149922 GCA_022606495.2 Halesus radiatus | reverse complement strand
TGGTCGTTTCGCTACTAAAACTGAATCTATTGAGCCTGTGAGACTTCACGTCCTTGCTTGAAGGTTAATATTCCTTACCATAAATTCGTTACATGTTTTCCTGACTTAATCTTAATTTTTTTTTCTAATTTTCTTATCTGGTAACTCTTAATTAGTGATTGTAATTAGTTTATAGTTTAGTGCAGTAAGTAACTACTGTAAAATTATTAATCTTCTCGTTGGCTTTAAATAAGGATTTAGTGCCTTAGAAGTCAGCCGGATAGTTCCCGATGCTCCCTGTTAGTTTGTATGTACTTCTGAATGTAATCACAACTTTTCAGTGAATTTCGGTTATTGTAGAACATTAATTAAAACACATCGTTTTTCCTTGTAATTTAATCTCTACCGCTTCTATGGCGGGATGCTAACTTCATGGCTTTATCTCATCTGGTTCCACTATAAAATAGAGGGTGATACGTTATGATAATGTGATTATCTGTCTACTGCGTGGCTTTTACACGCGAAAATTCACGGATAAACTTTTTATCACCGAAAGTTAGGAATTGAATAAAAAATATATGTCACTTACGTGTTTCGTTAATGATAATGCATTGTTTCCTTGTGGCGGTATATTAATCGTAAGTGAAACTCACAGGCGCGAAATATACATACATATTATGTTCTAATTCGGTTTATTCAGTGTAGAAATCGAGAGTATTATTTTTTTACTAATATGTTTTTAAATAATAATTTTTAATTCCGATTTGAGACACGCATGCGAATTTAAAATGGTATTTTATTTTTTTAATTATTATTTTTATTAGTTTCTATTCAAAAATTTTATATGTATGTGACTTTAGTGATAATTTTAAAGTATAAAGCATAATTATAAGGACAGTATGTAAGTTTAATGCATATTATAATAACAAAAGTACAAAGTCACATTATTCACAGTCCTCCTCACTAGGGTTTCATGTTCTGAGGCGGCCTGAATTTTTTTTAAAAATATATATACATTTATCTTAATTTGAGTTTATATAGTGTTATGTAACGAATTAGCTACAATTTAAAAACAAGGAGAATCTAGTCGTTTGTAAAATATTCTAGCCGCTAGTTAAAAAAGAGTGTCTAGCGGCTCGTAAGCGGTTCCGTAAACGCGGGCCCGCCGGCACGAGAACGATCGGCCATTTTGCCCGCACTCTGATTTCGGCAGCGAACAAGGAGGTGCGTCCTACGTGCCTTGATGCACGTGGCCGCCCGGCATGGTTTTCTGGCGTCATTTTGCCTTCCATGCTTTTAGTACATTGTAAACTCATTGTCTTTGCATAAACCTAAACAGTAAAGCCAGTGACCAGTGCATTAACTTCCTGCGAGTTACGAAATGCTGTCTGAGTGGGACTCAGGGGTCCACGGCGTCACCTTTTGCGATGGAGTCGCGTGCGGACCTCCACAGTTCGATCTATGTAATCTGTAAACCATTTACTCTTTCTATGTGCTGTAAAACCTCTATGTTTAAAGTAATTGTCCGATTGTAGACTCACCAGAGAGAGAGAGATAATTGAACCTCAGATAGGTTAGGTACTGCCCATTGTTATTGAACCCCGTATGTAATACCTGTAAATGTCTTTCCTGTAAAATAAACCCTTTCTAGAAAGCACGCATCTTTTTCTTTGGTAGTTGATTACCTTTTTACTATGCCGGCATGAGGCTGTGCCGATTCACGACTTGTAGACGAGAGCTGTAATGCTTTTACCAACTGAGCTATCCTATTGGAACCCCGAGTCAACCATCGCGTCTGGCCTCAAGGTGAGTTAACCCGTCTCTGTACTACCATGCCGCCCTAGGTTGGGGCTAGCCCCATATCACTGTCGCTGTGTTTAAAAGGTCATAATCACTCAGATTTCTTAGCCATGACTTCATTTTTAAAGATATTAATTTCAGTATTTTTTTAAAATTGATTTGGTAAGGTATTATAAAGTTTCGCAGCATGAAATTTAATATTCGCCTGATTATTATTATTTTAGATAAGTGTTTCCTATTCATTATAAAGTATCATTGTCAAGACGATATTCGATTTTGATACAATACATAATAATTATATATTATCTATTTTTTATACTCATTTTTATTATTTTTTTTTTTTGTAAATATACATGTAAAGTACAAAATAACGTGCAAGAATATAAAGTGCTTACAGAATAGAGTTTAAGATACAAAATGGTTCCTACATATATATGTTAGTTATTATATTTTGTAAGCTATTGGATCTTTTTGTGTTTTTCTTAGTCCTCCTCACTGGGGGGTCCTGTGCTGAGGCTGACTAGAGTTATTTATTTTTATGTTATGTAATTAGGTGCGTCTTTTATGTCGTTTGAAGATTGAAGTTGCTTTTGACATGTTGTGACATATGCGGACTGGTTTAAATATGATTATTTTTTATGTTTGCTCATAAACGATTATGCAAATTAAATTCGTCTGTGACATTGTCGAAAAGCTGCAAAAACATTGCGTGCACACTGATAAATTTACCAGTAATTAATTCTACTAAAACTAAATTACCAGAACCGAGGGTGACCACCATTAATCAAACGGTTATTTATAAACAAACCATTTACGGTTTTTGTGTTGTTCAAGAATTAGATGTTATAAAATTAATTTGATCATTTATGCCATTTCATCAATTAATTGAATTTTTTTTTTACTCAATTTCGACAAAGTTGTTTGAAAAGACTTTTTTTTTGATAATCGTGACATGCGAATGGGACCAAAAAGACGTCCTCGAAATGTAGTACTGTAGAAAAATGCTCAGGATTCCATGGACAGCCATGCGCACCAATCTATCAATTTGGTATCCAAAGTAGGGTATAAATTGTTTGCCTACAACTTATCGTACAATACTTTGGATACGTTGATCGAAAAGCTGATAACTCGAACCTGTAGAAGTTCATTGTCACTGGCAAAGTGTAAGGCAGGAGATGCAAACTGATCGAGTATCACTGGCGTCCGGAACGTCGGTGTTCGGTAGAAGTGTGGGGGGCCGGTTCATTGGGGTAATTGGAGCGGGGGTCACGATCCTCTCCTATGAAGCAAATTACTCAAGAAGAAAATGCTGATGAACACTGAAATATATTGTAGCCTATGATTACTATGTACGTAGTCTCCTTTAGCGGACGCAGTCTTCCCAACATGCCTTCCATTGCTGTGCTTGATGCAACTTTGTACGGGGTACCAGGTACGGGGGCTCCATCGAAGCCAGAGTCAATTTAGCCTCTCGGAGTCAAGTTAGCCCATGTTCACTCCTTCCTGTCCTCGAAAAGATCCTCCACAAAGCATCTTCAAAGATGACATAGTCATTGTAAAAAAATGTATCGTAATCTAGATTGTCGCAGCTCTACGAAAAAACAGTCTCTATTTCTCTCTTTTCCTCATAACGCCTTTTCTTTAAACTTATCCTTGGAACAACACTATGAAGTGTTTTCTAATTTGCTCCTATGGCCGGCTACCAGTTTCATGGAACGTCCAATTAACATAAATTTACTACGATACAAAAAAAATGCGATTCTGAAAACAGTACCTACGTAAAACTAAGCTAACATCGTTACGTTAAGTGGAATATATTGTCCTCTTTACATGACTCATTCCCTTTGTACAATAAGTGTACTTGAAAAAAATCACTGTGAACTTCGTTGTTAGCTGGGGCTGCGGACAGGAAACCTTTTTTAGTTATTTCTAAGGAGCAACTCGCACAATTTTTACTGAGAATTGTTTGTACTGCAATTTGTACGTTATTGGCCTTGGTATTATAAAGTGTATTGACTAAGCATTCACGAAATCAATTAAGAAAAACCTGCCCCCACGGAATACAGATTTTTAATTATCACAATTATTTTCTGAGTAAATCGGTTTTAACCGAGAATATTAAGAAATCATTTCAAACACCATGAAAATAAATTGAGTAGGCGTAAATGAAATCATATAGGTATGTAAGTCGTCTAAATGTGGCCTAACCACAGTTTTAATATGGCATTGAACGCCGAAACAGCTACAATAATAAAAAAAAACTAATTTACTTGTAAAACTTAATAATAACATCATTAAATTTGATTTACTTCAAATAAATACAAAAATAAAGTGTACCCGACTATCAGCTATTTAATTATGAAACCACATGCCAAAACCAAGAATGCGTGTATTTAAAAAACGTAATTTGCAAGTTAAGAAAGTCTTAATCCAGGACTGGATATGCGTTTAAATGATGTATTTTCAGAATCGACGGACTCAAATTAAACTTGTGACCTCTAGACACTGAGCGAAGGGTGTTCTTACTGCTCTGGCAATAAAAAAATTGTGACGTTTTTCAAATTGAACGATCATTTCTTAACGCGATATCTTCATTTTGGTACTTCTACTAAAATGAGATTTCAGATCCGCTCCTTGCAATATCCTTTTAACCATACAAGACAGGAATGTTATTGTTAGCGTCACGCGAAAACCACCTCTATAATGGACATTCCGCATGCCATCCAAAGCCAATTTGGCTCGGCAGTAACAGCATATCTTCCCAAAAGGTAAACCAACACACAAGTCACGATTAAGATGTTATTATCTTTCCATCTCTTTTTCTCGCTTGTTTATTGCCACTGTAACCATCCCTTTCTATTTCATCGGATCGTCAGAGCTATTTCTCTTTTTTTTTACAATGGTTTCTCGTTTGTTTTTATTCTACCTTCATGATGATTCGTTCAAATTTGATCCGAGATCAGAAATGTTGCGAAGGTTGTTAACTCTATGTAAAAGTAATGGAATCTTTAAGATTTGAGATAGTCCTAAACGCGCTACAAAGAACAGATCTTACAAGCAATCGGAGATACAATTCAAAACCAAAATTAAATCGTACGACTTCTTCTCAACATCTACTTATTGTAGGTGCATTTTTCAAGAATAAATTAATTATGTATCATTTTCCTAAAAAGGCATTGGGAATGTGACGTCGGGCTTGCTATAATTGACAGTTTTATTTAAATATCCTAGTTTAAACAAATTTATTTAATTAATCACGGCCTCCTTGGTCGAGGGGTAAGACTCTCGACTACGAATTCTAAGTTCACGGGTTCAAATCCCGGCGTGCGCAAGTAAATTTTATTTAATTAATTTGTGCTCTTTCACAAGTAATTAATTTAAAAATAATATATAGTATATTTGCGCTCGTTCCACAGTCCAAGATACTCTCAATATCGCCCTGGTGACAGACCACCATTCACAATTGAAACGTTGCTTGAAATGTCTTTTAGCCGTGTTTGGTGACCAGATCTGAATAGCCAAGTATTTTCCCACCTTCCTCTTCCCCTTCTCCTTTCCCTCCCCAATACCTTTAGCCTCACAACATTCCCCAATTGGGGATGGCATAGTCTCACTGGCTCCAGACGGTTGGGAGCAGTTGGGACTCTGGTGCGGTATTAATCTAAAAAAAACAATGTACAACTTTTTTTTGTTATAACAAAACAATTTTTCATTGGATACGTTTATTACAGTATACGTAAAGTATAGGGGACCGAGTGATAGGTCGTTTCCACGTCATCGACGATCGCCCTAAAACGCTTTTATAAAAAAATCTTCCTTCTTGACATATCTTGTATAAAAACACAGAAGATGCTAGAGTGCCGAACTTTAATCACATTCCCATGGAAATTTCGGGAGTGTATGGTTCTATCGAATCGTAGAACATCTATAGTATTGCTAGTTGTAAAAATGAGAAAACACTTATTCGTTAATAATTTTTCCTTGAAAATAATATGATAATATCGTTGTAAACATTACTATGTAGTTAATACCTGCCCGAGATCGTTCGACTTCTTTCTAAACTTGTAACACTGAATGTCGTTGCGCTTTGGAAAAATGAATTCTTTAAGGAATAAATTGTTGAAAAGTCAAACACAACAGGTTGTTATGAATGTTTGCCGTATTTTCAACACGGGAAGTAAAGTGGAAAAAATGGTCACCCGTTTTGGTGGACCATTTCGACCACTGATGTCGTTAAATAAGGTAAATTGTAGTTTTTACGATGGTACTCGCATAACATTTTGCTGAATTGTTAGTAATGTGACCATCAAATCTAAAATTTTGGAATTTTTGAAACACTTTAAGTAAGGGTATTATTATTTTTTATTCATACTGTTTCTCGGAAAGTAATTTTTTTTTAATTATCTGTGAAATTGAGATTTGTGCATACGGCAACTAGCGCGAGATGATGGCGGAGGTTTTTTTTAGAGGATATTAAGGTGTGAACTCGGTCTTGAAGACAACCATAGTGTAGGAGGGGGGAAATACAGAAGTCGGCAGATCATTCCACAGACGAGCTGTTGAACACAAGAACGAGTCGTAGAAGCGACCCGTTCTCACGTGACAAATGTCAACCCCTTGCACCAACAGCGCCCTCGAGGTGATTTTCTCACGAAAACGGCACTATAGAAGTAATCCAATTATTATTATTATTATTAACCGTGTTGGGCACGCTTTTGACGTGTTTCCCAACTATACACTGCTGCCAAAGGGATCAATGGCGCTAGTTCTTCAGAGCGTCTTTTATTGAAATACCGCTAGAACAAGGACAGCATTCCCACCTGACATCTGTTCTCCAAAGAATGCAAAGGCGAATTTATCAAACGGACCGCCCGTTTCTGCACAGGGTCAACGGTTTTTTTCAGATATTTGGGACTCCCGACCAGAGGTGACTACCAAATTCTATAGTTGGCCCACTATATAATATGTAATTTTGTTATGAATTTAATTTGTTTTGTATCTTGTAATTATACATGCACCTATATGACAGTATTCTGTGGGTACATATTCAATTACCTCCCGAATTGGAACTTCGTAAAACAAAAGTTTTTTTTTATTTGTTTATTTCTGTTTTATTTTTATTGGTTATAAATTTGGTTCTAAATTTTAATCGGAATTTTATCTTTTTTTTAATAGGCAAAGTCACGAGGATGAAATCCATAATTTGTTTTATTTTTGGTATACCACTCAATACATGTATAAAATGATGAATTTTAAAATGTCGCTTTCCCAAAAAGGAATAAATAAATAAATTATTAGTATGAAACTGCGTGGATAAGAGTGTTGCCAACATCGTTCACCCATACAATGGAATTCCAAACTAACTAACCATCACGCCGTTTCTCCGCAGGGGTAGGCAGAGAGGACGGACCACCAAACAACTCGATCTTGGCATACACTTCTTGCTTCATTCACTTTCATACAACATCTCGTACATTCTCTTCTGTTATTCCGACTTCTAACATGGCCCGACTCAAGTATTTGATTCACTTGATCGTGCCATGTTTTCCTCGGTCGTCCCCGGCTTCTTCCATTCACATTCGCGTCATATATTTTCCTTACACTCCTCTCTTCGTTCATTCGCTCTACATGCCCAAACCATAATAATAATAATAATAATTGGACCATTTCTATAGCGCCGCTTCTGTGAGAAATCACCTCAGGGGCGCTGTACAAATATTACTTCATATTCTTATATTACGTCTATTCTACGAATTTATATAATATTTATTTTTTGTTTTACATTTGTTTTCTCTTTTTGTGCAGGCTATCATTACACATTATTTATAGATCATATAAAGAGGTGCAGTTAAATTATCAAAACTAAATTTAATGTTAAATTGAAAAATAAAAAGAAGCTAATTGTATTTATTCCTTAAGATATATTGCAAGACGCTAATACAAATGATAGAGTGATTGTTTTCATTATATTCAAGAGTGTATTAAAGCTAAGACAAAGAATTATTATCCATATTTTTAGGATAAATAACACAGAATACTCTTAAAAGGGTGGAGCGGCGGGGGAGGATGGTGGCCGGTGGGATTGATCCAGAGGGCCCTCAAAATCTTCTTTGTCTTGGTGACGACCCTGGGCGGCGGACGAAACGGTTGGTGTTGGTCTGCACGTACGCCAGGCGCTTGTCAGCCGGCTTCAGGATCCGGAAGGAGCACTTCAGCGTGTCGTCCACTGACATCATCGCTCCTGCATTATCAAATTCCCCGCAGTACCAGTTGCTTCTTGGTAAAGAACTCACACCCGTCCTCTACCACCTGATGCACCCGGCAGATCAGGTCAAAGTCGTGCTTGTTGAGGAACTTGCGTCTAAGCGTCCCTTTCTTAATCTTGCTCACTACCCTCAAAATTCCACCTTGTATTAACAATTGCAAATATAGAAATATTAAAAAAGTAAACCCTATTATACCTGCCTTGTGACCCTTCATATTATTTTCTTCGTAATTTTTATTTTCATTCACTTTATGTCTGGAATAATATTAAAAAAATATGATAAAGAATATATCATTCTACATTCTTTCGACCTTCAGCTTCTCCTTTTTGATTAATTTTGGTATGTATTCAGTCAGTGGCGTGCATTGCTCTTTCACCAAAGGTGGGCTGTGTGTACTTTTTCAAGTTCGAATAAATTGCCCATTATATTATTTACTATCGTATTCCGCTGATTGTTGTGACAAACTGTATAATTGTATTTACGAGTTTCTTATCAAATTTTTGTATAAAATACTATATCAGAAATTTGTTGCAATTTTCCATAACCTTTTAATTTATTTTTATGGATCGTTTTTCTTGGGATGGGCACAGCTCTTTGACTAAGGGTAAACCGTAGCTTTTCAGGTGTTGATTATTATTATTCTTCACATCATAACAAATGTTCCTTCAAATGAAGGACCAGGCCCTCGAGGCAAATTGAAACTAAAAATTAGAATTTTGCCAATCATGAGGAACTTATTACGGTAGAGCATTTTTTCTAGACATCTGGAAAAAGAAACGTAGGCATAGCTTTTCAGCGTTATGGGCTGCACGCCAATGCTGACAAGGGGGCTGTATGAATTAGTTGGACGTAGTTATGCAGAAAGTGTCCAACCCACAAATTTCCAAAATCGACTGGTTCGTGTTTTCCTATATGCTAAAAACATCCTAGCTCCAAATGCAAAAAACAATAAACAAAGTGCCGTAATATGCTTTTGTATTGTCAAATATTCAAACGCCTTTTGCTCGGCTTATTTTTTTCGGTTGGATTCATTCTGCATAACTACGTCCAGTTAATGTGTCTAGGGTTGAAGAATAAATGGATATTACAGTAGAATGTATTAGTTACCTATAGTATTAATTCATATGGTGCTGTTGCCACTTACCATTGAATTGATCCCCGAGTTATGTGAGGTTTATTCGATGGTAGCCGTTTTGAGTTATTATTTATAGAAATATTGCACTGAAGTGGCAAATGTGGCTCCGCATAAATATCGCGGCTGATTGGCTGGACGAATGGAGTTTTATATTCAGTGGATTCGGGGCTAGGAAACTGTTTCGGTAAATAAAAATACTAGAAGAGCCTTGCTGCACCGTAGATGCCATAGACGGCAGATAAACTAGATGGCCTGCACAGCATCCCTCCCTAGATCTCTTGCTTTATACTCGTCCAAAATGCAATACAATGTACCTATATATATATTATTTTTAATTTTTTTAATGTGATTACTGCACAGTCCCAGCTGTTCCCAACCATCTGGAGGTAGTGCAACTGGCATCAACTGGCATGAGGGTATATTGTGAGGCTGAAGATATTGGGGAGGGGAAGGAGAAGTGGAAGAGGAAGAGGAAGGTGAGGAAACACCTGTCTATTCAGATCTGGTCACCAAACACGGCTAAAAACCATTTCAAGGAAAGTTTTAATTCTGAATGGTGGTCTTTCACCAGGGCGATACTGAAAGTATCTTCCACTCTGGACCGTGCACAAATATACTATATATTATTTTTAAATTAATTACTTGTGAAACAGCACAAATTAATTAAATAAAATATACTTGCGAACGCCGGGATTTGAACCCGCGACCTTTATATTGAATTGTAAACAAGTTCCCCGGGGACTACACGATCAAATAAATATACGAGTATAACCATTATTAATATTAATTATCACCGTATTTTTCGAAACGAATTACAGACAACATATTGCTATATTTATTATTCTTGGCCGGCTTAGTCTCATTCCTGACTGGACCTTCATTTATAATTCTTACCTCTATTCACCCACTTAATACCTTGTACAATACCCACTTACCTCTGGCGTACCCTTTTCCCTCTCCTTGTTATTGACAAAGGCCGACGACCACCGTGAACAAATTGCCTCCGGGCAATTACTAAAAAAATGGTCGGTATAAGTACAAACGTTTCCCAAACTTCAGCCTCGATTTTCGTGAAAGCAAATAACAAAGTAATAAATTGGGGGAAATTCACAAATTGAAAACCGAATTAAATATTTTTTTGTGCATGAAAGTTTTGGCGGTGTATCAACACTAACTTTTATCAAAATAATATATTAAATGATTTTAATGATCGAACTAAGTTTCCAACCACCCCCATTCTGAGGGTTGCTAAAAATGATATAGCGCCCCCCCCCCCGGAAATGGACATACTATATGTCCCGGACCGGTGACGACTTCGAATTCCTTCGAAAATAAATATTTGAATTGAAAACTTTCTGAATTGTTTGCAAACATTTTTTTTGTTACTTATTCATTTGAATAAACTTGAATCATTTCCTTAAAGTATTTCACATTAATTTATGACTATCGCAATCCTTAGGACGAGATTCGAATTGAGCAAGAAACCTTCCCAAGATTCTATAGATCAAGGGTTCCCGACACACTATCAGAAGAAATCTTTCTTTGCTCTGTGGTTCCCGATCCTTTTGAGGTGGAGAGCTTTTTTTTTTGCTTTTTTGGTTCTTCATAACTTTGACCATTAAAAGAAAAGCTCATATATTGCAAAACAAATTTGTTCTAAAACCAGGATGTTTTCCATCCGTGATTTTAAATTTTAAGTATTGAAAATCCACCCACAGAGCAAATAATACATATATATGCCCTACCACTCAAGAGGAATAAACCAAAATAAGGTGGGGCGAGCTAGGGGCGCCGCCAATTTAAGTAAAACAACAAATAATTAAAAAGGTTCGGCTTGTTTACAAAAAATGAATGTTTTGTTTGAGTATTTAGTTTGACGCTTTTATATATTTTTTTGTATTTGCTTACCGCTTTCAAAATCACGTGAAAGAAACGTGAACAGCGGTGAACTAGGCTTGTGCCAAAACGGGTGGCACGTGACCATTGCCTTCGGCCCTCGAAATGATACGTTGAGGTAAGTCTATTCATTCTGACGTCAGTGGATCGACCTAATTTTGCTCCGCGATTAGGAATGCTTGCGGCAGATTGTAAATACTGCGATTGGCTATTCACGCGGAAAGAATGTCAAATGTCTGGATTCCAAAAATCATAGCTAAATTGTGCGTCCCAGTCGACCTAGAGGCAGATCATTGAGGATTGGAGCAAGGTGAGAAGTTCTGAAGACTGGATACTAATGGATTTAGATCTGAGCCGTTGGAGAAAATTTTTGGATTAGGGCAAATCTCACCCTGATAGTGATCTTATGGTCCTTCTTCCATGAAAAATCTTAGTCGTCTTAAATGGTCTTAAATTCCTATCGACTCAATAGATTCATAATTTGTCAAAATGTATATTTTTTAACAAGGTTCTCAGAGACATCTCATTGCGGTTGGAAAGCTTTGAAATTTCTGAAGAAAATCTGTCATTAACAAATACACTCAACATTAATATTAGAAGAGAATGTACGAGACCATGTATGAATGTGAATGAAACAAGAAGTGAATCCCAAGTTCGAGTTGTTTGGCGGTCAGTCCTTTCTGCCTACCCCTGCGGCGAAACGGCGTGACGGTTAATTAGTTAATAATACCACCGATTCAATAATAAATTATATATCAAAAGGTCTTTTTTTAACAAGGTTTTCAGAGACATCTCACTGCAGTTAAAAAAATGGGGAATCTCTGATTAAAATGTGTCCAACAAATACACTCAACATTAATATTACATTTACCTTACCTGCCCGCGTCAGGAACATCTCAACGGACTGGGCGAGATTACTAAGTTACGTTTAGTTAGAACACGCATTAGTTAAAAAAAATCCCCCTCATTGGCATACACTTAAAAACCGGGACGAACAAATAGAATTAACGTTTTTATGTGTAACGTTAATTTTAGTGTCGGATTTTTTCCGTGTGGTTCAAGGTTAAATTCGTGGATTTATATTGACTTAGTCCACGATTAAAATGTAGTAAAAATAGCTTAACCCTAAGTTATTGCAGTTACTTTGTTAGGAAAGCCATTATTTAATCTAAATCGTGTTTAACGGGTTGTTATTTAAACCGAATTTCGGTTTAGAGAATAATATATTTTCATGTTCGGTATGTGTTTTTGATCGCTAGTGGCATGTGTAGAAATAATAATCTAAGGTGTTTCATGAAAATAGCCCATTTATAAATTCAACAAATTCGTAAAGCGCGTCGATGTCATAATACTCGTACACTTGGTCGTTGGTAAGTCAATATTGTAACACTATAAAAGTGCATTTCATTGTATGAATCTAACGACATGGAATCTCCTTTTTATTTTTTTTTGTCGAATCCACTGCTCCGAGGAAGAAGACAGTAACTCACTTTAGGTAATGTTAAAAATCTTTTTTATATTCTTAGGTGGGTTTTTATTTTAATTTCGATTGAATATGTATTATCAAGAGAAACAATCAAATTTTGTTTTAACCACATTTATTTTTCACGCCTACCGGTTTCGGAACAACCGTTCCATCGTCAGGGCAAAGTATATACTAAACAATATTACAAAATTATGGAAGAACGTACATAATAAGTGGCACAGTGGGGATAGGGTCGTGACTAGGGATTATTAAAGAGTGTGGGAAGAGATAGAGGTTGAGGGAGGGGTGAAAGAAAACATATTTAAAATGGGGTTGTAAGACGGTTTTTTTTATTGTTAATAATAGAGAGATTAATAATGAGATCTCTGAGACGAATGTGTGGTAAAACCATGTATGATCGAGTGAAAAATGTTGAGATTCTTAAAGAATGCAAGTCTGATGTAAGCGTAGTGAGCAAGATTAAGAAAGGGACGCTTGAATGGTTTCGGCATGTAGAGCGAATGAACGAAGAAAGGAATGTATGAAGAATATATGACGCGAATGTGAATGGAAGAAGAAGCCGGGGACGCCCGATGAAGACTTGGCACGATCAAGTGAATCAAATACTCGAGTCGGTCCATGTCAGAAGTCGGAATAACAGAAGAGAATGTATGAGGCGTTGTATGAATGTGAATGAAGCAAGAAGTGTATGACAAAATCGAGTTGTTTGGCGGTCCGTCCTCTCTGCGGAGAACCGGCATGATGGTTAGTTAGTTAGTTAGTTAATAATAGACCCATTATTATTAATAGATTTCTTAATTTCCAAGGCTTCTAAATTATGTAAGCGTTTACCTTTACTATTAATGTGAAGAATATTAAATGAAGTATTTTTTACAATAAAAAACACATAAATTTGTTGTAGACCACTTTTATTTTATTAAAACTCCGAAAAAGTGGTCTACAACAAATTTATGTGTTTTTTATTGTAAATTCTGGCGAGCTACAAAGTTAATGCTTTTTACAAATATGAAGTATTTTTTATCAAAACTATGATTGTTTTAATAATATGATTAGCGAATTCCGATAAATTATTATTACTTGTTCTTTGATTCTAATATCGAAATTACGGCTTGTTTTTCCAATATAAAATGAGGAACAGTCGTTACAAGTTAGTTTATATATATATATATATATATACCGGAGTGAGTCAATTTATGGTCTTTACCTTTAGTTTTTCTCAAAAAATTTCCAAGATTATTCCTTGTATAAAAAGCCGGTTTAATGCTAGAAGTTTTTTTTATATATATTATGTATAGTTTAATATTAGGATATGTATTAATTTAGACTGTATTTTATAACTACCTTCTTTACTGTTTTCTTCAATTTAGCACTAATTTAAGACTCCCAGAATAGGAATAAGTCGAGATATTTCATTTTTTAGTTACTACTGCCTTCCTTGGATCCGTCGAAATGGATAGCGATGTATCAGGACGTACCTAACAGATTTTAACAAGCAATTCCTGAGCTTCTTTCAAGTAAAATGTGTGGATATCATTTTGCTGTCCGGCGACGCACGCGATGTGTTAGGTTGTACCCAGTCGCGGTGTGTGATAGAAAAATATTGTTTAAATTTTTTTTAAATGTCACACTTGACATAAAAATGACATCTATATTTTCAAATTCCAATTAAAGTATGGAATCTAACTATTCAATTAATTAATTTCACCCGAAATAAGATAAAATTGTCTTTACTTTGGGTATACAGCACAATGCACGTTTATCTCGTAAGTGTATGCCCAGAACTCGCAGAAGTGACTTTGCCAATTAGACCATCAACCGTCTGTCCAAATTTGGAAACATAAATTATATTGTTTGCACACGCATATGTACATTGTCATACAGTAGATGCCTACCTGTATTCATGCTAATAACTCTTTCCCTTTTGACTGCCAGCCGTGAGATATTTAAAAAAACCGGTAAAAAAGGTTTTTTTTAAAATTCCGCGAACGATAATTTCATTAATTTGTAATGCCAATTAGCCGCACAGTCACACTAACATGACCGACAAGAAACGTGTTTATTTTTAATTTTCAATTATTTTCCTTAGTGGTACACAGTGGTTTTTTTTACAGTTAGTATGGTTGTGAATTAAATGCACTCAAAACGTTAGGTTTGAAATGTCACTTACAGATCGACATTCTTAACTTTGTAGTCGGTGACGTCGCTACCGTAGATTTTTGTGGATACAAAATCTACGGATTTAATGAATAGTTCCTTTGTTACTCTTTTCGATGCGTGCAAAGATAAGTGTGTCATGGTGGATAAACGTGGATTTTTTCTAGACGGATTGTATGGAGGTGACGACATCCGTGGCAGAGCGGTTAACTCCTTGATTCTGATCCCAGTGATGGTGGATTAATAATCCTTCTTGAAAAAATGATAAATGTATTAAAAACATAAATAATATTTTACAAAAAGTATTTCTCATTAATTTTATTAATAATGACACCACAAAGTAATTTTACTTTTGTTGAAGGTAAATGTATTATTTTTCTATGTTTTTTTATTTATTAAATAAATTTGCAGTATTTGCTCCCATTTCAGGGTGGAATATACTCTCATTGCGGTATATGCTGATTGAAACATCATTCAGAATTGAATTGCTTGAAATAGCTTTAACTACGTTTAGTGACTAGATCAGAACACCCATGTTTTTCTTCCTCTTCTCTTACCCCCTTTTTACATCATCCTCGAACTTTATTTTAAATTACCGACAAGTGTCGTCACTGGTTAAAAGTTAACACATCATGTGGTACGCACTCCGTCTCATTCCAGTAGCATTGAGACGAAGCTGGTACCACGTGATGTGCTAACTCGTGACCAATAGCGTCTCGTGATATTTTTTATTTGAGAATATTTTTATTGTTTTTAATTGAAATAAAATGTCACTGGACAGATAAATGACGTCTACATTTCTTACTACAAATAGCTTTAAGGCTTAAGTTAGGATTCGCTGGTTAAGGCTAAGCGAAACGTAACACCCATTTACAGATGAAACTAATTTAAATATTTATTGGTAATGCTTTTAAATATTCAAATGAATTGCTTGTTGACAGGTGTGCACACGGAATAGGAATTGGAATAAAATGTTACTGTGGATTTAAAGCTCAAGTTCTTCAAGAAACTTATAAAAATAGAATATATTATTGTAAAACTAACAATAACAGTATTTTTATAAGTTTCTTAAAGGACTTTAGCTTTAAACTTACAATAACGATTTATTCTATTTCATGTTCACACCCGCCAATAAACAATTAATATCAATATTTAAAAGCGTTAAGTCTTAAAAGTGTTTTTTATTTTTATTTTTTAAATATTTGAATTAGCGCCATCTGTGAGCGCGCATCATCTTTCGTTTAACCTTAAAGTCTATCGGGCACGTCTTGGTTCACCATGTATTTACTAAACATTTTAAACGTCGTTGTTACAACTCTTGGAGACTCCTAGCCGCAGGTTTCCCAACAGAAATTTGTTTTACGGTTTAGGGTTTGTTACTTGTTGACCCTACCATCAACCCTTCTTCTTTGTAGGGACTAAAGACCGCCCATAACGCCCTTAAAGACGTTCCTTCAAGAAGGAGTCACTCAATAAATCCAAAGTTATTTCTTGCTAGGCTTTCTTCCCAAATGGTGGTCTTGTACCAGGACCACCAGGGTAATAATAATTTTATATTATGTAGTTAAATGTAGGTATGTTTTCATTTGCTTCACGTTGAAACTGGGTCAAGCTTGTATGTACGATTTAATCATTATTGATGGAGATTTAATCTAAATCTCTAGGGTAGAAGTAGTGTCGCGGAGACGTTTAATCGTTCTAACGAAATTTCGGCGACCGGATAATTCAACACACGTAGGAATCGGCACACTTTTTAAGTGATATACAGTCATTAAAAGTACAAAAAAAACTAGCCCGTAAACCAAATCTAATCTTTTTTTTTTTGTAAAAATTAAATTAGGTTTTTGGCCTTTTTTTGTGCTTTTAATGACTTTATATCATACATGCGTTGTATTGTCATGGACCCGAAATTTCTTGTCTCGCAGTGCACGTCATTCGACCGGTAAGATTTGAAACGCTGATTCCATGATAATTCGGCACAGTTATAAATCAGCACAATTTTTTTTAAATTATTTAAAATCTTTAAAAGCATGAAAAAATCTACCCTAAAACCTACCACCAGTTTTTCCCACCATTTTTCATGACTTTATATCACTTTTAAAAAGTGTGCCCATTTATCGTTGTGCCGAATTTTCCGGTTACCGAAACACTTACTTTCATTTTAACCCCTTCAAATTTTAAAGGATGCAACTGTAATGTAGTAAGTTCAATTTTTTAAATAATATTCTTCTCACTTTGAACACGTTTAGTCTATAACAAAATAGTGTGGTCATCAAAATTTATTTATTTATTCCTAAATTTAAAAACAATACAAAAACATTAGCCACTCATCTCGCTAGGACAGTCTTGTGTCCTTTACAATTTTAGTGAAACGATAAATAATAATAATTATATTAAATTATGTAAATAGTAATAAATAAATCATAGTAGGCAGGTAAAAAAAGTCAAATAAGAAGTAAGTAATAATAAGTAAATAGTAATAAGTAAGTAATAATAAGTAAATAGTAATAAGTAAGTAATATTAAGTAAATAATAATAATAATAATATCGAACATACATTCAATTATATTTATGGTACCTACATGAATTATAGACCAATGTATTTAAGATAATATTAACAAATATCAAATGAAATATGAAACAGAAAAGACATAAAAATTATAAAAGTTACCGTCGTATCTGGGACTTGAACACAGAACCTTTCGTTCTATGTTCAAGTCCCAACGCTCAACGCTCAACGCTCTATCTAACTGAGCTAATGCCACCTTATTGCTGTCGTCGATAATTGAAATATTACAATGAGGTTTACGAGTATAAGCTTCAGTGAGTTATTAATTGTTTTTGTGTTTAATTCGTAGAACTCCATTTAATTGTTTTAGAAATGTTAATGTAAATCAAATTTAATCATGTTAATATTAAGTTCTGCAAGTATTTTAGTTTTGTATTATTGTTTCGACGTTAAGGCCATTTTCAAACTGTAATTAGGCCAAATTGCGACGACTTGCTTGTATGATTTTATTTACTCCCACCCAATTCTAGGTAGGACAGTGTTTAAAATTATTTATTGCCTGTGAATCTGATTTAGTTAGATTACTTAATCGATTTCTTTAAGGGTGTTTAATTGTTTTGGTTGTGTGAACATACTGAGACTGACTGCTGTAGAATTGAGATCTCTGAGGCGAATGCGCGGTAAAACCATGTATTATCGTGTGAAAAATCTTGAGATTCGTAAAGAATGAAAGGCTGATGTAAGCGTAGTGAGTAAGATTAAGAAAGGGACGTTTAGATGGGCATGTAGAGCGAATGAACGAAGAGAGGACTGTGAGGAAAATATATGACGCGAATGTGAATGGAAGAAGAAGCCGGGGACGACCGAGGAAGACATGGCACGATCAAATGAATCAAATACTTCAGTCGGGCCATGTCAGAAGTCGGAATAACAGAAGAGAATGTATGAGACGTTGTATGAATGTGAATGAAGCAAAAAGTGTATGCCAAGATGGAGTTGTTTGGCGGCCCGTCCTCTCTCCCTACCCCTGCAGGGAAACGGCGTGATGGTTAGTTAGTTAGTTATTTAACATAGTGAGAAATGGGAATAAATATTTCAAGTTGTTCAAGTAAATTTAAAGTTCTTGTATTTAAGATTAATGGCATGTAACGCTGAAACAGCTGTCACAATAATACAAAATATTTGCAGAACTTATTATATATTATTAAATTTGATTTACATTAAATTTCTATAAAAAATTTGTGATTTAGATATTGCAATAATTTTTCTGATATTATTTGCTGTTCAAATACTCTTTTATTCTTGTACAAATTACTCATTCTATCAATCGAGTACTCGGCTATTGCTCTGCTTTCCTTTTCACCCGATTACCTCAACTCAACGATCTTAATTGTTCTACTCGAAAGTTGGCAGGCACGCTTTTCTCAATTAAGCTCCCGCCTTAGAAGTACAGTCTGTATTTTTTATAGTAGACAAAAAATGATAGCGCTGCGATCTTTTAAAAGGTTTTAAATGGCAACACCTCTATCAGATCTAGCAGGTTCTTCTATAGTGACCGACTGCTACTCCTATACAAATCACAAGTACGTCCAGCAGTCCAGCAGTTGAATTTGGAAGTCACAAATACTCGATGAACCTGCTCGATTCTGTGACGGAGGACGGTTCGTCTGTTAACAGACCGACTGCCATCTCTAATGCACAGACGCAATGTAGGTATGCTGAGTCTGTTCTACAGATATTTTAATAAAGCCTGCTCGAAGGAGCTAGCAGCGTTGATACCCTCCGCGCCGGTGCACGTGCGTGAAACCCGACGGACACGAGCGGAACATCCGCTCACAATAGATGTTGGCTTCACGAGAACGGGTCGTTTCGCCGACTCGTTTTTGTGTAAAAATCCCTCCCTACAGCCCCCTCTTTAACCTGTCTCACAAAGTTGCCCAACCGAGTAGCGATATAGTTCCCCTGTATGTGCTCTGTACATACAGGGGCTCTCTTTTAAAAAAAGTGGTACTTCCCGAAAAGAGATGATCTTACATCATGTTTTATGACAATTTTATGTTCAAACTTATTTATTATTATTTAATATTATTTAATATTTTGCTCGGATGTTACACGGCAATATTTTTTGAATTTCTGCAAATTTTGTATCAAAATACCCATTTATTAGATTTTTAATCAAAATCTAATTCACAGATCTAAATTAAAAATTAAAAAAAAAAGTTAATATAGTTAAGTTATGTAATTTGGCCTTGTTCCTTTAAAAAGAACTGTCAAACTCAAATGTGAGGAACAAATATCAAATACAGACCGAGTAGCTTGGTGGTGTCATCGTAGTGAAAAATTTTATTTCCACTTTATTAAATGTCTATATTTTATTGACAAACTATACAATGAACTATGAATCTACCCATGTTAGGCCGGGCTGTCAAATGTTATTGAGGCTTTAAAAAATGGGCAGTGAAATTTGGAATACAGTTTTTTTTTTAAAGTAAAAATTTCCGTTGGTTTCAGTTTGAACTAATGAATAAAAAGAACACGCTGTAAAACTTTTCAAAACTTTTTACAAACTTTTCGAATGGGTGAGGTACTCCAAGTTTTCGAATATTTTAAATCTACCATTGTACATTTTGACCCTTTTCGCTAATATCATTAAGAGGGACGGCTTAGTGGCCTCTTTCATGCAAAGCTTAATTTTGGATTGGACGCCAAACTACCCATGCAAAACCGAATGATCTGTTTTTTTTGTTTGTTTTTTTATTTTTTTTATTTTATTTTTTATTTTTTAATTTTTTATTATTATTATTATTATTTTTATTTTTTTAGTAAACATCTATTACGGATGAGAAGTATTTTATTTATTTTTATTTTTTAAGTATGTGTCATGAAAAAAAATCATTTTCTTAATTTTAGAGGCAGCTTTGAAAATTATTTGCGGGTTTATCGTACCTTTTAAAAAAATATATCACATTTGCTATGTAAGTATGATTACATAAATAAAACATAAAGAAAAGGTTATTTCGGGTCGATATTTTAAATTCTGTGTGGAAAATTTGTGTTCCACCGTAAATTGGTCGTTTTTAATTTAAAGTCCACCATAATGCTTATTTTAATATTTAAAAAATAAACTTTATTTTATGTTGCATTATATTTTCAAAGCAGATGGGTTAAAACTTTTTTTTAATCACCGTTAGCCCCTAAATAATTATTAAAGATGCCTCTAAAATCGTGAAAAACCATTTCTTTTTATGTCCGATATTTCATAAGGTAAAAAAAAAACTTCCCATCCGTACTAGATATTTACTAAACTTTTAATTAAATAATTAGATTATTCCGTTTGAATGGGTATTTTGGCCTCCAATCCAAAATTCAGTTTTGTATGAAACAGTCACCGCAGCCGTTCCCCTTAAAATGAATTGATTGGTTTAAAAATGTGTTATATATACGGTTTTTTGTATTCGTAAAGTGTTATCCCGGAATATTTCCCAAAAATTAATTCTGGGGAATTTACCCATCACTACTTCTAGGTTAGTGCCGAAAGTAGTATGTAACATTTTTTATATCAGTATTCGTATTCAAACAAAACTATGACGGCCCACCCTACTGTGCAAGTATCGTAGTGTGCACATCTTATTTACTTTTTTTGCATCTCTCCCTTTGTAAAATAAAAAAGGTTCTTGCTTACTTTGAGCGGGGAAAAGCTTATTATTTCTCGAGTAAGATACTGGCAACATTTCACTCTCCTTCAGCAGCCACTAAGTGTAATTCAAAATACGAACGGCGAAGCGCGGGGAGATGGAACCCCATTATCGCGCCTTTTTGTCTGGCGTCGTAGACTTTTGAGCGGGAAACATGTCACACCATAAACATTGAGAAAATTGAAATACATACATTTAGTTTCGTATTATATATATTCTCCTTGCATTGGTTACATCGGTTTCGAATTATTATTTGTATCTGTTATGCCACGAGGCAACAAAATCTAAAAGACAGTATTGAAATTCAATATTTTTTTTATAAGTCAATCGACTAACCGTTCTTCCATCTTCCAATATCGCCCTTATTCGAATGCTATGAAAGATGTTTATCCCCTTTTCTATACACTAATTTTTATATTTTCTTTGTTGCAGGTATGCAAAACTTGTCTACTTTACAAGTGTAGAAAACTATTAGGTTACTTCCAAACAATTTTGATGAAAATACCTACCCATCGACAATCACCATCTACCGATTATTCTGATAACCTTGGTAAGTGTGTAAAAGTATTTTTTGAATATTATTTCCGATCGTTCGATTTTGTAGCTAAACGAAATTTGAAAGGTATGTTTTTAATTATCTTTGTTTTATATTTTCTTCAAACGATTGGTATTCACTTTGTGGCGTCATTAATAATAAATGTATTTAAAAATATACTTAGTATTCATCATTTTATAAATGTGCATTGCTATCCACATGTTCCGAAATCGATGCTTTCATCATCAGGAATATACGAATAGTTAAAATGTTATAAATAAATACTCTTTCGAAACATGTAGATATCAATGTATGTTTATAAAGTGGTGAATACTATATAGTATATTTTTTTTAATTCATTTATCTTTGTTTTGCTAGCTCTTCATTTCTATTGTAAAAAAACACGGGGTGCTCCATTATACTACTGTACTATCTTTTTTTAAATTTTTTTTTTTTTTATAATTTAATGTAAATCAAATTTAATAATGTTATTATTCTACAAGTATTTTTAGTTGTTATTATTGTGACAGCTGTTTCGGCGTTTAAGGCCATTTTCAAACTGTGGTTAATCCACATTGCGACGACTTATTTATTTGATTTAATTTACCCCCACTCCTTTAAAAATTTGGATGGATGGGTAATGATTTATTATCGGTGAAACCGATTTATTTGAAAGAACACTTAAAAAAGTTTGTACTTAAAATTGGGCGGCTGATTCTAAACATAAAATTAAATTTAATTAATTTGTGCTGTTCCACAATTAATTCATTTAAAAATAATATGTAGTATATTTGCGCACGTTCCAGAGTGGAAGATACTCTCAGTATCGCCCTGGTGAAAGACCACCATTCAGAATTCAAACGTTGCTTGAAATGGCTGTTAGCCGTGTTTGGTGGCCAGATCTGAATAGCCAGGTATTTCCCCACCTTCCTCTCCCCCTTCTACTTCCCCTCCACCTTCAGCCACACAACATTCCCCAATTGGGTATACCATAGTCTCACTGGCTCCAGACGGTAGGGAGCAGTTGGGACTCTTGTGGGGTATTCATATAAAAAAAAAAAATCGGCTCTAGGCAGTTGGGACTATTGTGCGGTAATCTCATAAAAATAAATAATGCAACTTCTTATCGAGATACCCTAAGTTAATTCATTTCATTGCGGGCGATGAAATGAATGAATGAAAGGAATTATGACGATATTCCATCGTACGATATGCCAAGTACTTCAGCGGACCATTGGTTCACTGTTGATGTCCGATATCGATTTACCCAAATGTTTTGGATTCACTCGAACACGTAAAATGTTACACATTTTCACAGCTTCGCGAACACCATCCGCACTTCTCGATCTTTTCAAAATGTAATTTGACGGAAACTTAACGTTAACATTCCGTTAGGACTGCACGCCTTTATGATTCCGGAAAATACCTACACACGTCGCGTGGTCGAAGACCGAGACTGAGCACTTCTCTGCACCCGAACGTACCGCTAGAGTAAACGCGCGTTACAGTTCAAGGCTCCTGGATAAATGATTTACATTAAAACTGCGAATAGTTCAAACATAACCCTGTTTTAAAGTTATTTTTTATAATTTGTAGGTACCTACTGCTGTAGACGGTTTTCTGTAAAATCACGACTGAACATCTGCATCTGAACATACCGCTAGAGCTGACGCGCGTTATGTTCAAGGTTCAGGGATAAATGCTTCACGTTAGAACTACGAATAGTTTAAACTGTTACCCGTTCAAAGGCACCTCTTCGTAAACTGTTGTTGAATAAGGTTTTGTAAGTAATTCTTTCGATAGCTCCGAATGAATCCCAATTCTGGACTGGCGGCGAAGTTGTTCTGGAGAACCAGATGAGAAAAAAGGAGTGAAGGAAGTACTGAATAGAAACGGGAGGATGCCACAGAATCTGAATTATGCCTACCTTGTTCGTGGATCCTTAGCACTTATTTCACCTCACTGATCACTTCACTACTCCAGAATTGGCTTGCTGCTAGATCGCGTCGGTGAACTCTCTTGTCATCCCGCGACGAGCGTTTAGATCGAACTATCCAGGCACTATCTCTCTCCAGTGACATTTAGGGATCGGTTTGAGGTAGGGGGGGCGGGGGATGGGTAGTCAACTATGTGACAATAATGTACTTAATATGCCAAAACAGTAATCCTTTGTCGAAAAAGCCGTTCTTAGGTTATGCATAGGTTTTTTCGATTTTTTTTTCTGTTTCCGAATGTATCGAACATGGAAATTTAAAAAAAATCTATCATTCTGTCTAATGGTAACTGGGCACTTTTTGTATATATTTTTTTAATGTGAATGCCGCATAAGTGTCCTAACTGTCCGGAGACACTGGGACTATGGCACCCCCGATTGGGATATGTTGTGAGGCTTAATGGAGTGGGGAAGGGTAGAGTATGGTTATTGAGTAACCGGCTATTCATAACAAGTCACTAAATACGACTAAAGCCATTTCAAGCAATTTTTCTATTCTGAATTTTTTTACCGCTCTGAAGACTGGGTAAGGTTCTTGTACAGTTATGCAAGCCTCGGGGTTCCCCTCGCTTGCCCGCTTTCTTTGACCGACTGTCTTTTACCAGGACGATACTGAGGATATTCACCATTCTGGGACGTGCCACAAAATACGTTTAAAAATATATTGTTCACATTATAATTAATGTTAAAAAAAATGCAGACCGCTTCAGAACAGGAAACCCTAGTGAGGAGGACTGTGAACACTGTGACTTTATTATTATATTATATTCTTTATATTTACATATTCCTCATATAATATGCTTTATACTTACATATTCCTTATATAATATGCTTTATACTTACATATTCCTTATAAAATATGCTTTATACTTACATATTCCTTATATAATATGCTTTATACTTACATATTCCTTATAAAATATGCTTTATACTTACATATTCCTTATATAATATGCTTTATACTTACATATTCCTTCTATAATATGCTTTATACTTACATATTCCTTCTATAATATGCTTTATACTTCCATATTCCTTATATAATATTCTTTATACTTACATATTCGTTCTATAATATGCTTTATACTTCCATATTCCTTATATAATATAATTTATGCTTATAATTTCTTGTATTTATTACTTAAGTCATATTCATATATAATCGTTATATAAAACTAATAAATAATAAAAAATAAAAAAATAAAAATATTTTTGACATTATTATCTTTCTGATGAAAGGCGGTGAAAGTTATTGGTTTTCAATATAAATAAATTTTATTTGCGCACGCCGGGATTCGAACCCGCAACCTCTGGATTCGTAGTTGAGGAATCCTAATCGTTTGGCTTTGGAGGTTGTCAATAATAGACAGTAAAACTTAAAAAACGCTTACATAATTTTCAGTTTTACTGCTTAATCCGGTTTCTGCTGTCTATTCACTTCTCGGGTTGATTCCATTAAGCGGAATTTACTCTGTCAAAGGAGAGGAGTCGCATTAAAAGCCTCGAATAAACTTCCTTCTGGAAATTTTTATTATTCTCATTATTTCGGTCCGGAGACAGCTCTGACTTTCCTCCTCCATT
Source organism: Halesus radiatus (assembly GCA_022606495.2). NCBI lineage: Eukaryota > Metazoa > Arthropoda > Insecta > Trichoptera > Limnephilidae > Halesus > Halesus radiatus. The sequence continues at coordinate 124,893 of JAHDVE020009879.1, read as the reverse complement.
CATCGTCCGCTCTCCCGGGAGATGATTCACGTCAAATAGAAATTACCGTCGGCTTTTTATAGAAAATTGCTTATATGTATTTATTTATTTACTCTTACGGTTTGTCTGATGCGTTATTTGATTTTCGAATAATTAAATTATATATGAAACATGGCACTGGGCTTTTTTGTCTGACATCTAATCGAAAATGGCTTTATTTTAATATTAGATCTATTTTTGCGAAATTTTACCTCAGCCCTTTACGAAGCTATCTACATTAAAAATACGCTCTACAAACAAGGCTTCAAGAAATTAAAAGATTTTATGTGTTTTTACGTATAACGGACTGCGAAATGTCTTGTGGCATAATCCTTGCTAATATATACTAAAAAAAAAGAAAGAAAAGAGTGACAATGAACGGACATACAGGGTCTGTCGCAAAAGTATCGAGATTTTTTTTTTCAGACAACTTTTTGCCAATAAACGTACAGACACTTCAAAATACACTATTTGTAGCGTTTCTTCCAGTCTTGGAAGGCACCCTGGAAGGTAGAAGACGGAACCCCTTTAAGGCACTGCGTCGAAGCGGTTTTCACCCCATCCAACGTCTCCTAATGGCGTCCCTTTAGGCTTCGCTTGATGCTGGGGAACAAAAAGAAGTCGGGACTGTACTGCGGTTGAGGCAGTGTCCCCATCGTGTTGCATCTTGATTTCCGACTCAACGACAAAACACACTGCGCGGATCACTGTACTAACTCTACCGTTGCTCGGAGAGGACTAAGCAACGGCGCGTTTGGTAGCTGCGACTTCACCCTACCATCTTCACCACTCAGCGCATCCCGTTACCCCTTCTAGCGCAGTCAGGATTTTTTTTCTCGATACTTTTGCGACAGACCCTGTATTTCGAAAATCGTATGGAGTCGAATCTGCACAATTTCGGTTTTCGTTTTATTACCTTAAACTATTCAATTTATTTTTAATTTTTTGATGATGTCAATCCGGTGTAGAAAGTTGAATCTAACTTAATTATTTATATTTGTGTTTTTAACAAGGTTTAATATTCAGTTGTGAAACACTACACAGCAACTCAGTTGGGAAAACCTAATAGTAAATTCAGAATTCATCACCCTTTCAAAATCAAAATGCATTGTAAAATCACCTTATTAAAAATACAATGTAACTCATTTTTAATAGTTTTTAAAACCAAATAGGCATATAAAGTTATAATATTAATAGAAAACAAAATATCTTAAACCCTACAGTATGCAAAATCAGAATATAGCAATACTGTTTTATAAAATTTATATTAAATCATGGTTTCTCGCCCTTGATACCCCAAAAGTTGTATAAGTACATACCGTAGTTTAAGAAAGAATTGTACCAGTCTGAAGGTGGCGGCGTCAGGCCGAAACCGGTCAGGTCAAAAAAAGTTTTAAAATTGTTTTAAAAAATCATTAGAATCTAACTTTGGTTTCACTCTCCTGTACCATAAACCTCGCAAAATGGAGATTCGACACCTCACCTTGGGATTGTCAGTTTTATAAATATATATATATATTTAAGTATTACGAGCTAGCTCTGAAATAAGCCTTTCAAATTATATTATCTATTTGTGGAAGTAACATTGCCGAAAATATGAGTTTTATTTTTGTTTTAAAATCCTTGAAAGAGAACGCCTGAAATAAATATCAGACACTTCAAAAGCTTTATTAAATAATTTTTAAAAAAAATTATTTGATATGAAATCTTTGTATGTCGTCTCACTATAATGTTAGGACACACAATTTTTATTTCTAATCTTCATATCTTTCCTATCAAAAACGTCGCTGAATCACCACCCTGATTACGGATGAAGAATGGAAGAAGCTGAGTCGTCATGAAATTAATAAAGTTTTGGGTCGCTCGAAGTTTTATGACAAAATTATTGAAATCTTGGCAGAAAACGATTCTCCTCGATGCCCGGACCCTGGCGGGAACCTGGATTCCGTTTGTCAGTCAACTGGGGCGGAATTGGTTATGGCAGGGCTTCCCAAATAAAGGTCGCCACCCAATAGAGGGGCCTGAAGCTCCTGCCAGGTAACCGCGATACCTTTCATATTTAATCGAAAATAATCTACCTGGTTTTGTTCAATTATGGGAAACAAATATTATTCTAATTATATTGAGTAATTATTTATTTATTTATTAACGCACCAATGGGCTTCTACATATTTTAACATTTAAATGATTTTGTGTACAGAAAGAAAAAAAAAATAATAAAAAAGTACATGATGCATAGTTGGTATATAAGTGTAACATATTTGTGATATAATGTATAAGTTTTATTTTTTTAACTACCGCAGGAAATAACTTATCCATTTTTTATTTTCTTCATATCTTTTTACGTTATTATACATACTCATAGGTCTACTTGTATAATGTATGGAAATAAACATGTCTTCAGTAGATAGAAACAAATTAAAAAATATATATTATTTATAGTTTTTCCTTATGAGTAAGTAGGTACCCACCCAAATGAGTCCAAAAATATGCATAATCTAATATTTAAAGCAGTGGCGTGTATTACTTTATGACCAAAGGAGGACTGTGTGTAGTTTTTTGACGATTTTTTTCTATTCGTACTGTCACAATATATACCCATTTGAAACCCTACGGTGTTTTATGTAGTAGTAGGGAATACTGAGAAAACGGAATCGATTGGTAAAACGATAGAAAAAAGGAGTATTTAATTTAGCGGTTGTGTTGGAAACTATAAAAATAACTGTATAATTTACTCACCTTTAGTGGATGTTTTAAAAACGAAAAAATTCATTTTGCAAAATTTACTAGCAGTACAGTCTTCCTATTTCATAGCTTTTAGTGCAAGCAGTATGGAAATACATGGCTTTTCGTTATGTATTCCTAAAAAAATTAGATTGAGAAAGTAAAATATATTGCTATAAATCAGGTTGCCACTAAAAGTATAAATTTGTCAAATAGAAACGATTTATCAATGTAGAAGGATGGTGACATAAAAAAAAATTCACAAATTTATAGAAAAATGCATTTTGGTCAGAGATTTGTAGCAGTTTAAAAAATCTTTTTATCGCTCATTTTTCTCAGGTTAAGCACAGCTTTTCAGCCTTTATGAACTGTACGCCATTTATGTAAAGCGAAGTAGTTACTGTTCATCACTAAAAACTAAAGTTTTGAGGTCCTATTCGGATTTTCGGGATCGTATATGAAAAAGTTTTAGAAGCGCAGGTTCTACGTAGGTTAGGTACTTATCTCACTGTTTTTCGCTGCAAATGGAATTTATGAAGTTTTATTTGTTAGATTTTGCATAGTTGTTTGTAAAGTGATGACTTTTGCTGAAGCGATTTAAAACTTATTAATATTCCAGTTTTAATCGTATTGAAATTAGAAGTTCTAGTTCGCTCATCCGTTTCTCTGGAAAGTGGTAAACCTGCATCTACTGTATCTAGAGATAGAGGATAATTGCTGTTGTTATTATTAATAAAAATATATTTATGTTGACTTTTCGACGACTCACTTCCATTCTGAGAGTCATAAATTAATTAGTGCCACATTGAGCAAATTACGATAGAAGTAAAGAAAATGCATTCTAAATGATTTCATATTCATTGAATAAGATTTTAAACATTGAAATGGCTCTCCTGCAAAGCTTTCTAAAGTGAGTTACTGGCTTCTTCCTTTGACCAGTTTTTTTTGCCCGTTAATTTAAAATATTTTTCATTTTTTTATGTATTAGAAACACAAACAGAATATTTACATAAAAACAACAAACATTTTTTTTTAAAGTAACACCACACAGGAGACCCTGAGAGAAATAATTTCCCTCAAGGCCTATCTTTGAGAATGGTGTGTGGAGGGTCTTTTAGAAGATAGGAAGGAGTGAACTTGGGTCTTGAAGAGATCCATCTTGTAGGATGGAGGAAACACGGAAGCCGGCAGATCATTCCACAGCCGAGACTCTTAAACAATACGGATATTATGATATTATTAATGTTCAATACTATTATTATTCTTCGAGTTAAAGTTCCTAAAAAGGTACATAATTTCATTACTTATGTTTAGTTATGGTTTACTATGAATAGAATATAAAATTATGTACGGTAAAGCTCATCCTTGTTTTCTAACCTCAAAACTGATCATAACCGACCGTCTATATATTTGGAGCGTTTTGGTTTTGGTCTTTGAAAAATTGAAACTTTGAAAATTATTTTAACTATGAAAACTGACTTTAGAATAAAAACGACATACGAGTATATTGGTATTTAAGTTGGAACGTCACTATTGATTTTTTTTTTAAATTGGACTGTAGTTCCTTATTTTGAAATTAAAGAAAGACAATATGAGGTAGTTTCTACTGTTCCTAGGCAATAAGAGCATTATGGAATATTACTCTGGAGAAAATCGTACCTTAGCATTTCGCCGAGGCTCGAAACTGAGCTTATTATTTAAGTGAAGTTCCGTTTTATCAGTAATACAATGTGATTTTAACAATAATTTTCTGTCTTAAACGTTTAACGGCACATTTTATAGTTGCCTTAATTAACCACCGAACCCTAAAATACTTCCCCTCGTATACAGGGTGGAACAAGACGTACCCTACAGGCTTTAACTATCGATTCCTGGGCTTATTTGGACTAAAAAACGTACACGACATTTTGTTCTCCGATAAAAGATTTTAATCACTTCAAAACAACAAAAATATTAATTTCTGTGACACGTCGCCACTGGTCAATTTGATTGTTCACCACCACTTGTGCTCGCTGTACATACAACATTGCACAGCAATGGACAGTAAGTGTTGGGGTGGGCGGTTACTCAGCATGACTAGTGGAGATGTGACAGAATATTTTTTTAACCCTTAAATGGAATCGTTCTTCTTTAGCCTATTAGTGGAAACGAAAAGTATATTTTACTCTCACTTTAAATTAGGCGTTTTTCTCATATCTTTGATTAATCTTTGTCGTTTAGGGTAAACATTGCGACCACTCATAATATACATATTTATTGCTTAAATTGACCAAAATATCCATTATTCACTCTTCATTGTGTCTGAGAAGCGATAATAATTCCCAACATACAAAGAGACGTAAAATTTCCTCAGTGAAAAAAAGAATATTAAACTTACCTACGAGAAAAAGGCGCAGCCTGCTCCTATGAAGACAAACGCATTGCTGAGGAAAGAACTCGGCGAAAGTATATCTTGAAGAAAGCTGGCGCCATCGGTCGGCACTTCAGTGAAAAATTAGTTTGAAGTTGGACAGAATAAATTTCACTCCTCGCTTCTATTCCAGGGTTAATAGAAAAAAAAAGTTGAAAAAAGTCCCCAGAGGCCAAAATGCCATCTCAATTTTTTTACTTCAGATGAGCTCAGGACCGCTGGTTAAAGTCTGTCGGGTACGTCTTGTTACACTCTGTATTATTTAACATTTGAGCAAGAGCCACGGTGGGTGTAGTGATTACCCCATAAAGCGGGGAAGTCGTGAAAACTTTATTGCGCCAAACCACGCATTGATCCGAATGCCTTTAAACTCGTGCCAATCTTTTCGGATGCTGACATTCGAAATACGTGGTTACGTCTCTGCGTGGTTCAAAGGTTTAATTGAGCTATATCGACCATTTAAAATGTTTGATTAGTACTTAATATATTTCTATTACTAATTTTAGGGCCCCGCGTCAATCTCCGAGAATTTAGATTTAGGCAAGAGGTTTGTCTAGCATCGGCCCTGAATCCCGACTGACCGCCGTGGAAAGGCAGATATGCTCATTCGAAAGATAGAAAGAGCGCGCAAATGTTAAGAGCATTTAGAATAAATGGGCGTAAGTGACAATTCTAAATATATTAATAAAACATGACATATTTAAGATAGATCAAAAATCTCAAGACGAATGTCTTAAGTAGCATTGAAAGAAACAGTGTGATTTTTTTCAAACCTATAACATGTTAAACAACAGAACAAACCCGTTTTTTTTTTTTTTTAATTTTCGGTTTAGTATAGTTTACGATTTTTTTTCTATCGAGAGAATTTCATATAATTACATTTTAAGCCCGTTGACTGCTTAGAGGTTATCTTCAAAAATATTTTTTTTTTAAGTACATATTTGTAATATATCCATAGAAATTCTGTTTTTCAGAGCTTTAATATGTACATACTTATTTGGAATATCATTAATATCCTTTGAACTCGTACCATTGTTTTCAGGTGCCGACAATCGATGTGACGTGATTACATATTTTCGTGGTCCAAAATTTTAATTGAGCGATGTTAATCGTTTTAAATGTTTGATAAGTAATTAATGCCGGAGAGGAATGGATTAAAGATTTTTTTTGAAATTCCATTAAAAAGAAAATTACATTTTCACTTAACTAGAATGGTTACCTAAATAAATACATTGCAATTTTATATATTTGATTTATTTTATTCATTTAATTTTAGATTGATCAATTTCTTTTTTTTAAATACTTCGCCTTTTTTATTTCGTCCGGAAAGCAATTATATAAATTGTCCCTCTCTTAGCTAATGTATTGCTTGCTATATTGTGTATGTATTGTGTTTAAAGGTATGTTATCACGTTGTCGTGTAAAGTGTATGTATAACTTCCTTATTTATTGTTTTGCAACGTTTACAGAATATTAACATCATCATAATTATAAAATGAACATTGGGAAGTGCGTAAGTGTTAAAGAATCCAGTAAAAAATATTCACAGGATGCATTGTTTTTGGTTTAGTTATCAATTGGTAGAGATTCTAAATAATAAAAAATAAATAAGGGATATAGAAATATAGAATAATATATATAGAATAAGGAATATAGAAATATGACGGTCTCCATGGTCGAGGGGTAAGGCTCTCGACTACGAATCCGAAGGTCGCGGGTTCAAATCCCGGCGTGCGCAATTAAATTTTATTTAATTTGTGCTGTTTCACAATTAATTCATTTAAAAATTATATATAATATATTTGCGCACGTTCCAGAGTGGAAGATACTCTTAGTATCGCCCTAGTGAAAGACCACCATTCAGAATTGAAACGTTGCTTGAAATGGCTTTTAGCCGTGTTTGGTGACCAGATCTGAATAGCCAGGTATTTCCCCACCTTCCTCTCCCCCTTCTCCTTCCCCTCCCCAATTTATTCAGCTTCACAACATTCCTCAATTGGGGATGCCATAGTCTCACTGGCTTCAGACGGTTGTGAGCAGTTGGGACTCTTGTGCGATATTCATATAAAAAAAATTGTGATTGAACTAGGCTGTAATATAAAACTTTTTTTAAATTTATTTGGTATGCAAATGGTACGCATGCAAATCAAGTAATCGACCAGTCAGTGGCTGAGTTGGCATCGCGTCTGGGCTGTCTAAGTCCTCCACCACGACACAAGCAACGTCTTCCGCTTACTGTGATGGTAGGAGATTTTAAAATATTATCAGATTATTCGTAACCTGGGATCGTTTGTCTTTATTTAAAATAATAAAATAAAATTTACCGCATTGATTCATGTGCATTTCGACTCTTGTTAATCTTCTCGGATACGGACAATCGAAATAACGTGGCTACGTGTCTGTTACTGCTTTTTCTTGTACCCTCTCCAATCAAATTTTAGATACAATCTTTACCCCGCAGTTTGCAGTCCTGAATAATCCAGGGGAACTACACTCGTATCAATGGAAGTTTTGATTTTTTCTATCAATCTTTCCCTTGATTAACTTTTGGGTGATTTTGTATTTGTCGGCCCCTGATGATGTTACCGAGATATTTAAATTTTAGTTAAGTAAATGAAACACGTTGTTATAAACCACGAATATATTTTATTTTCACCAACCGGTTTCGCTTAACTCAACCTTCATCAGGGTAAATATAATAACTAAATTCTAATACGGAGTTATCTGTTATATATATGTACAAAATACAATAGAATGAAATAGATATATTACAAAAGAGAGACAAAACAAAATATTAGAGGAAGACAACAATAGAAAAACATTATGTGTAAGAGGGAGATCATCCTTATATAAAAAAGCGAAACCGGTTTGTGAAAATAAAATATATTCGTGGTTTGTCATTTACTTAATACAATGTCAAACCACAAAGTGATTGCTTCTTACGAAAATATTAAATTTTTGTGTTTTTCTTTAAATATGTATTATGGTTTTACAACTAAAATAATTAATGTATAATTATTATTGAAAAAAAAAACATTAATAATAATTAATAATAGGTAATAATATATTTGTAAATGTATCTTTCACATCTGGGAACACCCGTTTCTGCTGACTTTTTTAACCATTTTAATTTTATATTGTTCACTGAACCGGCTGACTGTTCTTCACAGTTGAATTTAAATCGCGCAATTAACGATTAATAATGAATAAAGTGAGATTTACGTCGTTTTTAATCAAATTTTAATTTCTAACTTTCTCTAACCTATTTTTTTAATAATGAACAGATCGAACGGATTTGGCGTTATTTTCACTGTGGATTTATAATTTTCATTTCCGTTTTACGTTATTTTTAATATTCCAATTGTAAAATACACGTATGTTTTTCTTGTCAACACATTATTATTTGTGTTTAAACGCGAAAGCTGCTAAAACAAATATTTTGAAATTTCTTGAGACGATGTTTGAATGTAAATGTAGCAAGAAGTGTATGCCAAGACCGAGTCGTTTGGCGGTCCGCCCTTTCTGCTCACCCCTTTGGTGAAACGGCGTGATGCTTAGTTATATTAATACTCTAATTAGAACAGTGAAATTTGAAAGAGTGTTAATAATCATTTAGCCCATTAGACAAACTACAAAAAAGTAGTTCTTCGGGACTTTTTGCATTGCATTTTTTTCTGTTGTATAATTAAATAAAAAAGAAAAAATATTGTACTACGGAGGAATTTTTTTATTTTTTTAATATTATTAAAAACATTTTTTTAAATAGCTGCTTACATTTATTTTCATATTAACCGTTACAGTGCGGCCCAACGCCATCGCGCTGTAAGCTTTAGTTACGTTAATTGCGACGCAGCGCTATATCGCTGCTATATTTATTGTTCTTTTTGTCGTCTTCGGGAGAGCATGTGTTCAATCACTTATTTACAGTGTTTGATTCACTTGATCATGCCATGTCTTCCTAGGGCGTCCCGGAATTCTATTCATATTCCCGTTATATATTCTCCTTACACTCCTACGTTCGTTCGCTGTACATGCCCAAACCATCTAAGCATCCCTTTCTTAATCTTACTCATTACGCTTGCATTCTTTGCCAATCTCACCGTTTTTCCCCCGATCATCCATAGTTTTATTAGCACTCCATTGTTGACTGCTAGCTTCGCTTCTTTAGATAATTTTTTGTTAGCGCCAACCACGTTTAGTCCTCCATTAATGGAGCTTCCTACATTTACCCTTCTTTCAATATCCCTATCATTCTTTCCATCTCTCGCAAAAATACTTTCCAAATATACAAACTCATTGACCTGCTCCAAGTATTAATCATTCACAACTATATTGCACACTGTTTTCGTACTCTCTCTCTCATTCAAACACCATGACTTTCGTTGAAAGGTGTATGGTATTTTATTTAATCATGAATTTAGACTTTCTTTATAATCCCTGAAAGTAACATAATATATATTTGTGTTTAATGCTTTTTTACTTCCATTTACCACATGTTTGTTTTATCTTTATCCTATCTTTTGTCAGCATTTTATTTATTACCTTTCTTTATAATATTGCTAACGCTAACGTCAATCTTTTGTATCACATTCTTGTAAACATTTTTTTAAACCTGGTTTAGCCCATTGTTAAATTTCTTTAATGATACCCGTTGTACCTTATAATAATATTTGAATGATTTCTATAGCGTCGGGCTTCCTGGCAAGACATCTTTGAGCTGTGACCGAACTTAAGGCAGTGGTAGCATTGCGTGAGTGTATTACAATCTTCGACGTACACTCGTTGGAATTTTATGTTTATTTTTTGGTCTACTAATGTTCTTCTTAATTTTCCGGTTGTTTTAATAACGTAGTTGTTGGTGTCGTTTTCTTTACCTCCATTATGTTTGTTTTTTAACTATCTGATAAGTTTAATATTGTTTTTGTCTTCTTGATTTATTCCTTCATTTTGTTGTCGAATTCCATCTATAATGTCCTCTTCAGTCAATTGGCATTGAAGCCTTTTTAACATCAAGTACGGTTTCTTTTTTTTATTTCTTCTGCCAATATCTTATTTATTTCGTTGGTTGATATTTCTGTAACTTCTTTCTTTTGTCACGACATTACCATTTTTTGTTCTCCAGTCTTTTTACCGCCATTAACTCCGACTTAATTCTTCAAAATTTTTTTTTTTTTACTATTATTTTTATGTCCTCGGCTTTTAAGGGGTTGGATGTTAGTAAAATGGCGTACTTCGGTTCAACTTTGAATGATTTTGTATCTACTGGTTTATTATTGTCACAAACTTGGGCGTATGTTTTTCGGTTACTATCGAGGATTTCATCTATTTTCTTCGTGTAATGTTGGTTATTAATAATCATAGTTTCTTGCAATTCAATGATTTGCTCAATTTGAATTTTTTCTTCGAGAGATATTATACTTTGCTCCGATGATATTTTTATTTTGGAGTCCTTAACGGAAGTGACTTTATTTATGAAATCTTTAATATTTTTAAGAATTTGTTGCGTTTCCATATTGGGTAGATGATCGCCCGGTGGGCGAGATATTATTTGTACAATATAACTTTTGATTACAGTTGTCGCCAATATACACGACTGTACTCCTTAGGTGCCGGAGCGAAGATGATGAATTGATTAGAATTTATCTTCCAAAATGTAACTCGTCGCACGTTAAGAAACGCATTGAGGTGAATAGCTTCGAATATGTTATGTCAATCCAATAAGATAGGTTTTGTAAGGTGTATTAAATTGATGTACACGAAAGTCTAAATAGATGAGTTTTTAGTTTTGAAGTTATGGTTCAAATAAGTAATTAAAATTGCATCTAACATTTTAAAATATGTAGATCAGGCCATTTACCGTAGTCTAAATGTGCGCGAATTTGAAAAGTTGAATTACAATATGTTACGTTTGTCGTTGTCAGCTTCTACTTTTAAGATATTTAACAATTAGCATAAAAAAATCTTTTTAGGAGGGGCGGGAGGGCCTTAAAGAAAAATATACCCGAAAAGTGATCGAAATTAGTTTGGGAAACACCAATTTAAAAGTTCATTCGTTCGTTAGTTCCACCTTTAGCCGCTTGCAAAGTTGAGTGAAATATAGAAGTCGCTGAAACCCCTTTATGCAAAACCTGATCCGCATCAGCACATGATCTCCTAGTGAGGAGGACTATGAAAAAAATCTGTAATATACCTTAAAATGTTAAAATTATATAGAAACTTATAAAAAAGTGTGTCAAGCTGTAGAATTATCTCTGTGATTACGGTTATCTAGGTTAGTTAGGCTTTGACTTGAATGTTCTCTCAAATGTATATTTTTCTCCTCCTTTTGTCATTGCTTCATTCATGTATTATGTATGTGCTGTTCTTTTTCTGTAGCTCTTGTTTATTTCATTTCGTGTTATGTATTTTGTGTAATTGGAAATTGGTCCGTAAATAAATTTAAAAAAAAAACTTCTGGCTTAAAGAATAAAAAGCTCTGGGGTGAAGATATTTGAAAGTACAATTTTTCATCACTTATTCTTCTCTGCCTACACCTTAGGATATTTTAAACATATACATTATTTCAAGGTCTTCGAAATTTCTAGGTACGGCTACGTGAAGATTTTCTTCCGTTAAGATGAAAATTATCCATCTGTTAGCTCGTTATAATTAATTCAATCACTAAAATGACAGCTGTTGTGCCTGTCGGAGACATTTTCAAGCAGATAATTGAAACAATATAGAGCAGTGCGAACTAAACAACAGCAGTGTTTCGATAAAATTATCAAAAACAGCCCATCCAACGCCGTCGCAGCGTGTTCAAAATGATTTTACGATACTCGTTATCTTCCACTTGTGTTTCTTGTGTACTCTGCAAACATAACGGCTTTAGCTAAATCTAAATGGGACTGAGTATCGTCCTGTTAAGCTATTCCAATTATAATAAAAAGTAACATCTTCCGTTGAATGATGACTTCATTATTATTATCTCTGTCTACGACACTTTGAACAAGTATTCGCAGGAATTCTTCGGTTTCGTATTTCAAATTCCTACTTTAATTTTTTTTTTTTGTATACATTTTTTCACTGTTATCCTCATCCTTGCTCCCTTCAACCTCACAATATATCTAAATTGTCAATGCCACTGTCCTACTGGCTAACGACAGTTGGGACTCTTGTGCCATACAAAAAAAACTGTAAAATAAATGCAAAATGTGCAAGGCATAGAATAACGAAAAACACAAGAAATGTCATGTGGACATGTTATGTGATATAAAAGTCTGACCGATCGGGAAATCAGGCCTTAACCGTTAGAGTGCAGCCCAGCGCCATCGCGCTTTAAGCTTTAATTACTTAATTTTCAGTGTGCTTCTTGTCGTCCTCGAGAGAGCACGTGTCCAATTTGAGCGTGGTATATTGCGGTTGGCGCGTGTCTTGATAACAGTATTTATTGTTTATCCTGTTAAAATAAATATGGTACACCCTAAAGTGAATCGATATTTTTCACCATGTTGGAAGTCATTTCTATTGCGGATGATCGTAATGTATCAAATGACAGCGGCACTACGGACGACGACACTTGTTCCCATAAATGAATGTGCCCTGCAAAGCAAATGAGATAAGGCGATCCAATCTCATATGCGCTCGTTGTAAAAAGGGGGTACATAGACTTTGCGTGGGAAAATATAATCGTGAAGTGAAATTATCTTATATTTTTGTGTTTTTAAATATTTTTTGTAGTTGTAAATGTGCAGTTTTTTAATTAAAACTATAGTATTCGTAAAATTTCATTCTTTACTACTATAATATTAAAAATATATATTAAAATTGATTGATATTTGTCCACGTTATTGCTTTTTTAAAATTTAAAAACACAGAATATCTGTAGCAATTTATGTACTCGTACATACTTGCAAAATAAGCATAGCACTAAAATGTCTAAATTTCAAATACATAACTGTGTTTCATCGACATTATGAAATTCAAATGGAATGGCGATATGTAATGTCAAGCGTAAGGCGACATTGATTTCCATTCAAATTTCCATTTCTAATGTGTATAATTATCTATTCTGTGGCGTAAGGTGATCTACGAGGAAGAACCCAAAAAGTTCTGGACCATTTAATAGTGATATTCTTTAGAAATTAGCATATAAATAATATATATTTTAGATATTAGAAAAAGACTTAATAGTCAATCAATTGTTATTAATAATCAAATATGTTTTTTTTTAATAGCTATCTCTTAAATTTATTTTCATGTCAATACCTGTATTTAGAATATTATGTTTTATTTTTTTATTTCTTGATTTTATTTTAATATTTTATTAATTTTTATTTTTTCAGTTATTTTTGTTTATGTTAGTAATTTTCTATTTTTACATTATTGTTTTTCTACAATACTTTTTCTTAGTATACTGTATATCCTGATGAGGGAAGCTTCGCTTCCGAAACATGTTGATATTTACCTATTAAACAGTGGTATACACATAATACTTCTATAATAATTTTTTTATAAATAAATAACATTTTATGAATTCAATAATAATATTGCAAAATTTTGCTGGTCAATGTTCAAAGACGAAAGACTGACAAATATTGTTAGTGATTTTTATTCTATAAAAACTATCGCGCCGTTTCCCAGAGAGAATGGAATGCTATGCTTAAACGTTCTGTCCATCTTCTCTCACACACTTTCCTATTATTCGTTTACATAACCCTTTCAAGTTGTTTTATTTTATTTACTTGATCATTCTGTGTTTTCCAGGGACGTCTCTTGTTCTTTATATCAACCTCTGGCCACCATTTTGTTTATCAGTTTGGTTCCTACGTATTTTCTATCGGAATTGTTTTTGAATCGTCCTCTTAAAGCCCTATTCAGTAGGGAGTAAAATGTACGGCGCCGGGACTTTATAGCGTGGGTTTTAGTGCTTCGCCATTCGCATCTAGCGCTAGGCGTTTTTTCGTTACAGACACGCTAACACTTTGACATTTACATTTTCAGTATACACGACGCGTACTTTTTATTAAGAGTTCTCTATCCGGCTAAAAACCAAGGTAATTGAACTCAGTATTTGTTTTATTTTAATTGCATCTATTTAAAAATCTATTAATTGTTTTTGTGTTTAGAAATCAAATAAATTTAAATAAATTGTTAAAAACTTTATAAATAAAAATAAATACGTGACATTAAATTCTTTGTTTAACACTCATTATATCTAATTGTTTGAGCATTTTCTCTATTGATTTATATATATATATATTACAATTTAAAAATTGTCTCATGTCGGAAATAGTCGAAAATATCCGGATGGAAAAAAGCGTATTACGGTAAAAGACTCCTCGTCCGAATGCGGCTTAAGTCATCGGATTTGCGAACGAATATATTGCTTTGCGAATCGCCACCTTAGAGCCTCGGGTGTCTTTTACGACAGAAGCGCCGGGAGAGCGGTAGCGGCATGGCTGCCCTAATAAAAGCTTCGGGATTCCGAGATTCCGTCCAGGATTTCATTCAATTGTCGGGACTTTATTGAATGCTGGATGTGGTCCATAGCCGCTGCATTGTCATCCGGCTTCCGTAGAATGCGGTCCGCTGCCGTGGCCGGGGATAAATACTACTTGATGAAAATGAAATGCCGGTTAAGGGAGCGTTTTCAATTTGACAGTGCATTTCGGATATTCCCATTCCTTTTGGAGGTATGTGTTCGATTGTGAGTGTATATTGTAATGAGAGAGCTCTGTGGCAGAGCGTTAAAACCTCGACTCTGGGAATGATTAAAAGCTTGTCAATATTTTTCACGTCGGTACATTTTATCAAACGATCATTTAAATAGGGTGGTAGAATCCGAAGGTCGTGGGTTCAAAACCCGGCGTGCGCAAGTAAATTTTATTGTGTATTATATTTGCGCACGTTCCAGAGTTGATGATACTCTCAGTATCGCCCTGGTGAAAGACCACCATTCAGAACTGAAACGTTGATTGAAATGGCTTTTAGCCGTGTTTGGTGACCAGATCTGAATAGCCAGGTATTTCCCCACGTTCCTCTTCCCCTTCTCCTTCTTCTCCCCAATACCTTCAGCTTCACAACATTCTCCAATTGGGGATGCCATAGTCTCACTGGCTCCAGACGGTTGGGAGCAGTTGGGACTCTTGTGTGGTGTTCATATAAAAAAAAAGATATGTGCTTAAAGCATCGTCCTAGTGAATTACAGTCAAAACGTTATGATTTATTTTTTGATATGAATCAATTACTTTGTGGTTAGACATGATTAATTTGAAATAAAAAATATATTTGTTTCAACACCCCTTTTTGAGATACATAACGGCCAATAATTTAGAAGCCCTTTAAATAAATAAATCTCTAAAAATGAATAAAATTAATTTACTTAATAAGCAAGTAGATTTATCGAGTACCACAATTTTAAACATGTTCCCCTTCCGCTGCCCTACTCCCACTCTCTTACCTAACCCCCGCCAAAGTTGATGTGCTCGTTCTAAGTATTGTAAATCTGTTTTAATTTAGTTTATATTTATTCAACCTTGAAGAAGCTTCAGGTAGAGCCGAAACCGTTTGGTTTATGTATCTAATAAAGTGGTGTTAAAACAAAAATATTATTGCAAAGTTTGTTATAATACGTCTTCCAATCACAGTGACTGCTTGGTTTTGGAAGGCTGTTATTAGTAATTAAAGGCTTTTTCAATGGTGAGTTACATTTACATTAATAACAAGTTACCTACTTATAAGGTCCGATGAAGGCTGATAAAATTTCGCCCTTTTATCCATATTTCTATGTAACTTTTTAAAATTTCCCGAACGGCTATGAAACGTCACGCAACCGATTTTTTAAAGAGAAAATTAAAGTCAAAATTATCTTCCGAAGAAAACTCTTAGGGCATATTTGAATACACATGTACCTACTTAAGAAATCCAATGAATACTTTCAATATTGTGCCCCCTTATACCAGACGTGACTATCAAAGTTTGTAATACCCTCCGTTTGCATAACATCAACCAGTACATAACTCAGTAGGTGGTACGACTAGATACGAAATCAACTACTGAGTTCGTGCAGCTTCGAACGAGAGACGACTCGATACGTTTCTCGATCGAGCTGGCATGTAGTACTGGTCAGGCTCACACAGACGACCTGACCACAAACGAGAGAGAGAGAGAGAGGCGACTAGATACGCGTCTCTGTCTTGTTTGTTATGTCTGCACAAATAATTAATTGTGCAACGCCCGACTTTAATTTTAACCTGATAGAAGCGACTAGATACGCATCCCTATCTTGTTATGTTTGCACAAAATGAGGATTTGTGCAAACGCCCCATTTCAGTACATATTGGCTTTCGACAAGCGTAGTTCCGGGGTTTTCGAAGAAGTGATGATAGGTGCACGTTATCGTTTTCTTTTTTCTACGCCTCTGAACCTCGTTTTCGTGCCGAGACGCTACTGGGTGCTAACGGGACATTTCTCCGACCCCCGCCACCCCTACGGTCGCTCCCGGCGACGGTCCCGAAAACAGAGCGGGCTCTCATTGGTCGAGCTCCTCCGATCCACAAAAAACTTATCAAAATTATTGTTCTACCAAAATTGTCTGTCTTTGTAAGCGATTCCTGCGGCCGCGGTGACTGATCTAAATAAACGATCTTTTCTGATCTGTTCATTAGCACCCGCGGAATCGAGTAAACTTACTTGATTTATGTATGTACAATGCATTTTTTTGTTATTTGACGGCAAAGTATCACCTGTCCTACTTTGACCCCCATGACATACTTTGTAATAATTTTGGCTTCCTTAATAAAAAATAGGTGAAGATTGCAATAGGCTCAATTCAAGCAGAAGGTCGTGATTTACATCCTAATTTTTTGATCAAGTCGATCCAAGATTGACAGAGTCTACGGCAGCTCGCGAAATATTCACGAGTTCAAACTGCCCGATTCGCCGCA
Organism: Halesus radiatus; assembly: GCA_022606495.2. Classification (NCBI taxonomy): domain Eukaryota; kingdom Metazoa; phylum Arthropoda; class Insecta; order Trichoptera; family Limnephilidae; genus Halesus; species Halesus radiatus. The sequence continues at coordinate 107,814 of JAHDVE020009879.1, read as the reverse complement.
CGGTATCGCACCGAAGTACTTGAACGACGAGTACATTTCTAAAATTCAGAGTATTCTCACGGATTCAACACGCCTTCTACCTACTTCGCCTGCATCTTCACCCGGCCTGAAAACCGACCGTGACTTTCTCTTCGCCCTCACCACCTCCTTGCAAGAAATCGTTTGCCTTTTTCAAGGCATTTCCCCTTTCCTTCCTACCCTGCTCTGAAGCGTCGAAGTGGCCAGCCTGATCTTCTTCTTCTAAAAACGTGCGGCAAGAGTTTACAGATCTTGTCCCGTACACCCCTTTTAACCGCATTTTCTCGATAGATTTTTAGGTTTGTCTGAACGGCTATGACAGGTCACCCCGCCACCATCATTGAAAAGAAAATAGATGGTTGGTTTATCCGCAGAATACTGGCTTTTTAGGATATATTTGAATACCCAGATACCTACTTACGAAATCCGTTAAATGCTGATGAAATCGCACGACTTTTTTCCACATTTCCGAATAACTTTTTAAGATTTGTCTGAACGGCTAGGACACATCACCCAACAGGCATTTCCGAGATATAATCTTAAGCTTATTTATATTTAGAATGCCGCCTTTTTAGGGCATATTGAAATAAGCAAATATCCGATTCACACTGATGAAATTGCACCCCTTTTTCCGCATTTCCAGATCACTTTTTTATATTTGTCTGAACGGCAACGACACTTCGAGCTCCGGGCAGAGCAAGTACAAACGATCCTCAGCCTCCATTGTCTTTGCCGCCAAAACTGGGTGTATTCGGAAATTGAATTTCTGGCACTTTGCCCGCAGCGCTGTAGGAAGCTTCTCTTTTTTATTTTGTTTGCTGTTCGATTTTTTATTGGATTATATAAATGACGGTGCAGCGTGACTGTGGATTACGCAATCCGAACTGGTGCCAGAGGGGTTAATTTGATATTCGATATCGGCGTGTGTCGGGTCATCCCCCAGTTGATCCAGCTAGTGTTCTTTAATAGCACTGAAGAGATAAGCCTACAGAAGTGTGTTGCATACGTGTCGGTGTTCCCCAATTAAGTTCAATTTTACCTTACTTGTGATGAAATTGATCAAAACAATTTAAAATATCGAAATTCTTTCTGGAATAGATGATCATTTCTGTACGTCAGCCGTCTTATTTATAATGAATCCTCGTTGCGCCTTTATAGCGATGGTATAGCTATGCAAGCAATAGGACCCTATACCGCTCGCTTTAAAATAGTTGCTAATAATAATATTTATGCCGAGAATAGCTTTACCAATGGTTTATGAGTTATGATTCTTTTAGTCTGGCATCACTCTGCCCCAAACCTTAAAAACACGACCAATTTGGCAGTTGGCGTCGTATTGCTAACTTCACGCTACTTCAGATTTCCATAATATGATTATTTTAAATATTTTGCCGCACTGGGGCGCGCACATTGCAGAACGGCGAGAGGAATGTTATGTTCTTTTTATTACATGGGAACATTAGTCAGTATTGAGATTTCACTTTACAAACTTGGACATTATTATTTAAGGAGTAATACCCATCGACCAATAATTTATATATATATGGTAATTAATACAGCTTTTCCTATTGATGCACAAATTCGTTTGCGGATTCTGGACATGACACTTCGATTTACTTCACAGGTACCTATGTAAACAGTTCCTTATGGCACAAAAAATCCGTTGATATTTATTTACCCCGTCTAACGCTGTTTGTAATGTCATTGAGCCCATCTGATTCTATGTGCATCCAAATTCCGACTTTACTAAATCGATAATGCGTCTCATATTTGCTTCACTAAATCGCTCTTTGATATTGCTTCAAATGAATATTACCACGTCTTTTTTATTTTCCTTGCCTAAAGTAGAATTAACAGATTGATATTTGTCACATCCTCACGGTAAAACGTCAACAAAATCTGCTATTTCGATGCTTTACTAGGGGGCCAGTCGGTATAAATCTGACAGCTTCTTTACCCCTTATTGGGCCGGTATCCGAACGCACCGCGATTATGAGTGACGTTTTTCACTATTCCGACCTTATGCCCCCCCATAATATTTATGCTGCGATTATGGGTAAGACGGCAGATGCATAGAATCCTATAAGCCATTCGTTGTTTTTTCAGGAGACACAAAAACGATCTGCATGACCGAATTTATTTTATTATTTAAAATTTTTGTTTATTTACCTTAAAATTATATGTGTGGATTACAATGATTAACATTATTTAAAAATTAGCTAAATTTGTAACAAAAATACTTTGGAGAAAGGACTGTATGCCTCCGAAGAAGTGTAACATAAACATTACGTAGGACTGTGCCCATGATGATTGTAATTTTTTAAATCAGGTATATTATAATGAAATGCCAAGATATGTTTAGAATTTTTGAGGTATGTATACAGTAGTATGTGCCTATAGGATTGTATGCCTCTGAGTAATATGGTATGTAGGACTAAAAATTAAAACGATTTTAGCAGTTTTATAATACTTCGCACTTAGTGCCGTTATGCCATCGAATAGAGAAACACAATAAATATCAAAAAAATCATTTTGTCAAAATTGGAACATAGGACCCTTTAACTCTGAAGAACAGAATTTCATTGACCTGTCTGAGGCCTAGGAGACGAAAGGTCTTATGTGAATTGGTTTCCAGTTTTTTTTTCAGATCGGTATGAATCACAATTTTCGTTTTTCGTTCTATGTTTAATGGGTTTTATTTTAATATTTATTGAAGGGTTGATGCTCCTCTTCTTTGCAGACCTGCACTTGACCTGAACTCCTAAACCATAACCCCTCATAAATCTTGTTTTTTTTTATTCTTATAAGAAATATTCATAAATAAATACAAATTGAACTACCGCCAAGTTGAAATTTTACTCTATTCCATCATTTTAATGTCACGAAGATGACTGAACACGATTTGTGCTCAGCGCGGTACTTAACGGTCATCACCCAAAAATACACACTTTGCAGGTTGCTAACTCAAAAAATACTACAAATGATTTATCTGTAAATTCTATCCGGGTAATTGGAAAAATGTATAAGGTTTCAAAAGCCAATAATTCTCAAAGTGTAATCTTTTAAATTCTATATGAAATACGTGATAAATTACTTTCAAAGGTTTTCGAACTGCACCTATTTTCAGACATTTTGGGATGGATTTCATAGAAGTTAAAGATTACAGTTTGAGGATTTTTATCTTTCTTTTTCCTAACTACCCGTAAATAATTTACAGGTATTTACATTTGTGGTATTATTTAAGTTATTAACCTGCAAAGTGATGTTTAGGGCCATTTTTGAGTGCTGGCCCTTAAAGCAAAGTAAGATATTTGCATTTACCGCCTCTATGTATTAAACTGTCAAAGTGACTCGACTTAGCTTTTTAAAATCGTTATTATATACGTATTTGTAATAAATAAAATAGTTAACTAAATTGATTTATGTATTATTGCATGTAAAATAAAACTGTTAGTCGAAAAAAGTGTGATTTTTTTTATTACTTAAATTTTATTAGTGATTAAAAAATTGCACGAAAGATAAAATATTAATGTACTAGTATAGTTCACGCAATTAACATTGATGCAAACAATACATACTTAGGTTTGTGTGTATTTGTGCATATGTGTACACTTTCGACTGTGATGTCCTTGAAAAGCGTTATTGAGAAACAGTATTTTGTTTGGTTTTCCTCTATCCTATTTTTTTGCGAAAAGAGGACAAAACTAGTATGTGCGTTTGAATATTTGAATATTTTACAAGGTTTTTACAGTAATTAAAAATAATTTTTTAATGTTTTACAGAGCGTTTTTTAAATTGTACATATTGCAATTTGGGAGGCGGATATGGGTACCGCTGCGCGCGACCTGGAAAACCATTCCTTGTATTGTATAACCAATACCTCTGCCTTAGATAACTCCAAATAATTCGCTACGTTTGGTGACTTAGCAGGGGTGCCCGGGTCCACAGGCGAGGTTTGTTCATGTCTTGGCGACGGATGGGTCTGCTCACCAGCTGCGTGGTGGTCCGAATCAGGAAAGGCCGGTTGTGGGAGACACCTTGACCTCTCCAGCCGGACTCTCGACCCATCGCCTTGCACCGCAGTAGAAGGGATGGATTAATACTTCCGTCACTACTGGACACACTGACCCGCAGATTCCTACCCACCATTCATACCCCTTACAGCATCCCCAAAGGTACATAGCCCCTTAGGGAATTAATTTCCTTCAGCGTCTCCTATGCGGAGTTACTGTAAAAAAACTAACCTTTTTTTTCAAATTGACTAGAATTTTCTTTTCTGAAGTATAATAACAAGTTTGACAGGTGCTGTATGCAAGCAACGTATATGCGTTACTACTGTGTTCACATTAACATTCGCAGCGATACCTATAATCTAATGCACGCTTTACACAAAAGTGCTTTAAACCTGTTTGAGTTTTTGTGGCATAACTTCTTAATTTAAAAAGTCTAGAATTTGTCTTCAATTTCCGATGATTCAAGTATGGTAAGTGCCCTCAGTCCTCTTGTAGTTCTTGCAGCACTCCATTTTTTCCCGCCCGCTGTTTTTGCTTGATAATAATAATAATATGTATAATGCGACGCACGATGTTGCCTTTTGTTTTATCGGATGATATAACTGGAGGAAGTTTGTCAGATGCGGGCTGTTATGAAAGAGTTATGGAGGATGTGTTAATGTTCGAGTATACATTTGATATTTCAAAATGGCCGCCAGTTTTTGTCATCGTTTTTGGGGAATTTCTTGAGAAAACTGTATTTCAGCGAATGTCTGTTTCTGTAGATTAAGACTCGAGTAAATTATAAAGTGTGTTCATTACTTGCATTTAGGCCCCGAATTCGCCCGAGTTTCGTTATTTTTTTCCCCTTATACTAACAGTATTTCATCTTGCTTTATTACTTGACAGATAAATGTATTTTTTCACTTGTAGCAAACACTTTGTAGGTATACATAATTATAAATTAAAATAAAATAACTTAGTTTGAATACCACTTTTTATTTTTATATGTTAACCAACCGGTTTCAGTTCAGCCCGAACCTTCATCAGGGTTATACAAAAACATATTAAAGATTGTAACAATATGTTTTTGTATAACCCTGATGAAGGTTCGGGCTGAACTGAAACCGTTGGTTAACATATAAAAATAAAAAGTGGTATTCAAACTAAGTTATTTTATTTTAATTTATGATAAATGTATTTCTCAAACTTTTAAAGCTCGTTGTGGAAAGAGCGTTGCGAACTGAAGCAGTTACTTTGGCCCTAAATTTTACAAATTTCATGACGCCCGAGAACACCGTTAGAAAGTTTTTATTGCTTTAACAAATATTTTTCTACTTTTTAATTTAGGTACGTACATGGGTAAACTGTCTGAAAAGAGCAGGTAGAAATTGACATATCTACATACTATAATTTCATCATTAGTCTGCAACCTCAGCCTTAGTAGGTACCTTCAAGCCGCGTTCAAACGGGAGCAAAAAAGCACTCAGGTGTATTTTTCGTACTGAGTAGCTTAGGCAGGTTACTCACAAAATTTTTGTTGTTTTTGTTACCTTTTATCACAGAATAAAGACTCCGATGTGTTTTTTTACATTCGTTATTTTGTCGCCACGGACGCAATGGTGATATTTTTACTAGCTGTTATTGGCTTGGAAAAGTACTCCCGCCTATTTATTTTGCTCTAGTCTGATTGCGGCTTAATAAATTGTAAACATGCGGGATGATTGTTCATTTTCTTCTTATCCAAAACACTTTGTCGTACTTTACCTGTCCCTCGAAAGAGTTCTCAAAGGAGAATAATATCCAGGCGAAATTTTCTGTTTAATTCATATTATTTATCTCAGCGCTTATACGAGATGAATACATTAACTAGGCGAAAATATTCAGATACGCTTTCAACACAGCCGACTTGTATGTCAAAAAACATTATTGCCGCTTTGCTAGTTACAGTATACTGTAAAATTATCCGACCATTGTGCAAAATTAAATAAAGCCAAAATATAAGAGGAACGGCTGCGCAGCATGTTTCATACAAAATTTAATTTTGGATCTGAGGCCAAAATACTCACCTAAACCTAATGATCTTTTTTTTTTATCAAAAAGTATAGTAAATATCTAGTACGGATGAGAAGTAATTTATTTATTTTTGTTTTACATTATGACATATATACCATTAAAGGAATTGATTTTTCGCGATTTTAGAGCCATCTTTAACAGTTATTTGGGGGTTAACGTTGATTTCAAAAAACTTTTTACCCAGTCTGCTTTCAAAATATAATGAAACTTGAAATAATTATTTTTTTAAATATTAAAATTAGCACTATGGTTTACTTTAAATTATATTAAAAACTACGAATTTTCGTCCGAACACAAATTTGTCCTATATAATTTTAAAAATCGACCCAAAAAAAACGTTTTTTTTAATGTTTTATTTTTATATTTAAATTAAAAGTGTTTTTATTAGAAAATATAATAATCCCGCAAATAATTTTCTATGTTGCCTCCAAAATTATGAAAATTGATTTATTTTCATGGCATATACTTCATAATTTAAAACAAAAATAAATAAAATACTTCTCAACCGTACTAGATATTTACTAAACCTTTAATTAAAAAAATATGTCATTCAATTTGGATGGGTACTTTGGCCTCAAATCCAAAATTAAGTTTTGTATGAAACAGGGAGCGCAGTCGCGCTCCTCTTAAGGAAATGAGCTGATAAATAAAAAAAGGCAATTTATTACCTGTCACCTTCGTAAATTTTTATGTTCTTGCAAAATTTGGAAGAAAACTGTTTTGCTCATGCTGTATACTTTTACTACCCGCCCTTGTCCGTAATTCAGTTTCTTGTATACTCGTATAATAATAACAAATGATATTTTATCTTTCCTTTTTTATAACGAGTTTAAAAAATAATGATATCCTCACTGGGATTCCCCGTGCTGAGGATTTCATTAACATAACATTAAATTAAATTATTTAAATTTGATGAAATTACTGAAAGAATAAGTTGTAATAGGAAGTGTTTTAAATGCAGTTGAGAGGTTTCTATGCCAGTCTGTAATTGGCGTTAATATGTTTTGTATTTCAGATCTCCCTATGTAACGTATCCACTTTTTTATTTGAGATTTGAATGTTTTACTGCTATTGTGATTTTTGAACGAAGGTGGGATTTTGCTGTAGAGTTTAGTATCAGAGTATTATAAGGTTTTTTGTCCAAATGTTGTATTTGTGGTTTCCTGTAGGATGTGTTTTTTGACTCAGATCTACATCTGATATGTTTTTTGTTGTTTTTGTATTTATGAATTAAAGTAGTATCGTTTTAGTATAATTGTTTTTTTGACATGATCCTAAGATTATTAAACATTTTGTCAGTGGTAGTTCTCACAGGGACTTTAAGTATAAGTATATTCATATATATTAAATTAATACTTCCTTATTTTTTCATTCAAATACGCCGAAAATGTTATTTTGTCTCTCTGTAGATTTCAACACACTTTTTTCCGTTTTAATTTTTTACCTTTTGATATTTCCAAGTTCCATGACTGTTGAAAATAAACTGGAAATAGTTCGTTGACTTAAAAATTACGGAAAAAAACTTGTCTTATTTCATAAGCTCACCGTTGACGCATGTTAAGACGATCACACGTGCAGATTTTATACTAATGTTGATATTGGCTTATAATTGTTACAGACCTCTGTTAATTGCTGGGTGAAGCATTTTCCACGTTCTAATATTTGTGCAGTGGAATGTAGGCCCAGCAAATTCACTAATTTTCATGACATATTTGGACTATGAACATTTTGACGAAATCAAAGATGATGTTTATTAATGTAATAATTGCATGGGCGTGCCTTGACTTTTCAGCAGTTTTTACAATTTTCCAGAACTAAATGTTTGGGTTTTTATACCCACAACTCATATTTTTTTATAAGTTATAAGTAAGTTAGTATTTCGAAAACTATAATGCGTTAAATTTGTCGTTAATTTAGGATAAACTACGCAAAATTGTAATCTGAGACCATAAAGATGCTTCGTATAATTATTATTTTTTTAAATTTGTGCCTTTTATTAAATGATCATTGTATTATATAGTTACCTATATGCGGGGTTAAGGTTTTTCCGCTTTGATAATTAATGTTGATTACTTAGCATTAGAAATCCCAAAATAAAAATTAAGGTACTTAAAAAGTAGTCTCATTATAAACTTACTAATATGTTCCTTAAAAACCGCTCCCTTTCTCCTGAAATACCTCTTACCTGTATCTTATCCTTGAGCTGTTTCCCACTCTTATAACAGTTATTTCTCATCCCCATTTATTTCTATAGTTACTATAGTTAAACGTTCTCTCTGGTGAGTGAATGGTTCTTCTGAAACCGTTTGACAATTTGAATGATCAAGTATAGTGGTTAAATCAAAGTATTTGCTTAATTTATTTCATTAAAATTTGAAGTAAATCAGATTTTATGTTATTATTAAGTTCGGTAAGTATTTTAGTCTATAATTATTGTTACAGCTGTTTTGGCGTTCAAAGCCATTTTTAAATTGTGGGTAGGCCACATTGAGACGACTTACTTAAATGGTTTTATGTATTCCCACCCACATTACCAAACACATTTAAATTCATTGACTTAAATAACATTCACGTCATTATAAAACTATTAGGCGAACACTGTCATCACTTTATGTGGGGAAAACAGCTTTCAACAGTAAGTGCCTCACAGAACAGAGAATTTTTAATTAGCAGAATCATTTTCAACGTAAATTCTTTTTTACCGGTAATAAATCATTTTGAAATTGTCTAGCAGTAAATAAAATTGTATAAGTATGTCATCTAAATGTAGCCTAACCACATTTTAAAGATGGCTTTGAATGCTGAAATAGCTGTAACAATTATTTAAAAATCAAAATGCTTGCAGAACTTAACAATAACATTATTAAATTTGATTTACATCAAAGTTATTTAAAGAAATACAATAATAATGTGTATATCTTATTTATAATTCTTCGTTTTCGAAGCATGTTGATATGTATATATTAATAATGTGGTGAATTCAAAGTAGTTTTTAATTAGTTTATTAACAATAGCAATTAAATTTTATTTTGTAGCCTAGATAGCAACTCACCATATAACCAACTCGCAGGTATTAAAAAAAAATTAGACCTAGCACTTTTTGTTTGAACCAGGAAAATGGTACGGCACGCCCCTGAGTAAATGGACTTAATTAAGTCTTACCCCCTCCTTATGTTTTTCTCGTTTGAATGAGATTCGTTAGTAAGTTAATATTATGAACGGAATAACTTATGTTATTCAGAAAATCATCATTAACGTCTATTACATTCCCCGTGAGCAAATGAAACAAATAAAATATACACATACGTACTGTTTGTGTCAGTGTTTTAATAAAATATTTAATTTTTTTAAGTTTCTTGAAGGAGTCGAGGAGTCGGTTTCACCTTAAGCCAAGAACTGTTTTAATTATGATTGTTAGCCTCATATCAGGACACGTATCTTTCACTCTATAACGAGCTACAAAAATGTTTCTAAATTTAATTTGTGTCCTCAAATTAGGATTAACCTATTGAACCTTATAAACCTCATTGTAATATTTCATCATCGAATATACGTCCTACCGGAGTCCGATGTAGATGCAATCAGTTTCGGGTAGTACTTTGTGTCGCACACAGATGGCAGTAAAAAATACTGGAAATAATTATAAATAATATCTTCCTAAGAATAATCACGTATTGTTACATAGTGCTTTCACACAAACGATTGAATTCCTTAAATCTGAACTTTAGAGCGCACGGTTTACGACACCCGCGTTGTGCAAGCGGGTTCCCTATAGAGCGTCGGAACCATTCCATTTTTTTCAGCGTGTCCTACCATTTTTCTGGTTCAAACAGAAAATGCTAGGTCGAAAAATTTTTTGAATTCTTTTTATTACACCTGCGTTAAAGTTAGTTATATGGTGAGTTGCAACCTAGGTTGCAAAATTTAATTTAATTATTAATTGTTATTGTGTTTTATTGGTAGAACTCCATTTAATTTAAAAATAAATCAAATATAATATATAAGTATGTAATATTCTTACCTCCTTCTTATATTTTGTTCTCTTCCTTTTTTGTATCCTGTTTCAATGTATTTATTGTTCTATACGTATATGTAATCGATAACTCTGTATTATTCTTTAGTTATTGTAATTACCCCGAGGTAGCTTGATCTAAGCAATACCGGTTGGCGTTAAAATATTAAAAAATTCGTGGTTTATAACAAAGTGATTTTAATTATTCCCCACCTTCCTCTTCCCCTTCTCCTTCCCCTCCCCAATACCTTCAGTATCACAACATTCCCAAATTGGGAATGCCATAGTCTCACTGGCTCCAGACGGTTGGGAGCAGTTGGGACTCTTGTGAGGTATTTATATAAAAAAAAAAAAGAATTTAATATTATTAATAAAAGAGAAGTATGATATGCATAAAAATGATAGAAAGTAACGAGGTCTTGATATCTCAATTGGTAGAGACGTCAGTCTCAGTAAGACTACAGGTTCGTGACTGTTACTTTTTACTATCTGTTTCATATTTTCATCGGGAGAGTTGGTGACATTGTCTTTAATTTTTATAATATATTTTAGAGAAAACACCTATACTCGTACCTTCTTATGTGCGCTCGCCGAGTTTTGACCCCTTGACCCATGATTCCAGATCCAATGAGCTTACTTTCTGAAAAGCTACTTAAATTCCAATTTAATTAAACTGGCCACTATGAGAGACAATCCCATCGCATCTACAAGATGTGCACCATGTACGCCACGTCACCGTTAGAATTAATTTCACACCGCTACCTTTATTGTTGGCACAATAATACCCCTTGTTTGTCTACAACCTATCGTAACAGCCGGGGTGTAACTGCTAGGTTGTTGGTTCTCTGAGTCCATAGGAACTACTTATGGTAACTCACGGCTGTGGACCGCGTCCAAAACACACCTCTGTATTTTAGAATTGTTTGGATTGCGATGTGATGATTCAATTATTTCAACAGTATCTTATAATCTTTGAAGTAAATTTTATGGCTTTTAACTACTACAAATTGTATAAAAATCGTTATATGGTATTCTTCCTAACCTTCCTCTCTCCCATCTCCTTCCCCTCTCAGTATCAGCCTCACACCACAATTTGGGATACCATAGCCACTTTGGCTCTGGGCAGTTGGGCTCTTATCGCATTAAAATAAGATCCTTTTAAGGAATTTTTCGATTACTTTGAAGTACCAAATCGTAAGTTTTAAAATATATATATTTTAATTATTTTAAATGATTTTTTTTTATTAAAACACCTTTGTAAATTTTTTCCACTTATTTATTTTCGACCGAACCGGTTTCACCCTATCACAGGCATCGTCAGATTGGCACAATTAAAACTAAATCTATGGTATATATAGCATCGATGCCACGAGTGATTCCCCCTACTTTCTAATATTGTTTTTATTTATGTCTTGAAATTTGTTTTATTGCTGACGGTACTGTTTACTGTTACAGGCAAAAATCTGTTATAAAATTCATTTTAGCAACCAAGACAGAAAACGCAGGGAAAAAACAAAACCAAAAATAACCTGTTATAATAATAATCTGTTCAAATAAAAGCTGACACGAATGACATTACATACTGTTTTTAAAACCCATAGATTCAGTAAACAAACACAATGTAATCCGTCTTCCATAGGGTAATAAACCAACCCGAAATAGTTTTAAAAACACATGATATAATGGTGATGGTACTGTACCTGCCTCGCTAGGAAATTCTGTGTTGAAAGAGTGATTGCCAGTTTGATTTCCTCCTTTTTAGGACAACCTTTTCCATTCAAAGTTACCTAGAAAAAAAAATCTGAATGAAAATTTTAACCAAATGTTTTGGTTGTGAAAAATCATGAAAATTGTAAGAAAAAATCACAGTACTAATGTCACTCACGTCTAATGTATCGCAAAACATCTTCCATAGTCATTTCTCTTCTACCCTCGACCCTCTGTCGCCCTGTTGATATAGGTACTGTGCTAGATTCAACATCCAACCCAATCTCAAAGATTCTAAGGGAAACAATTATAATTTCTGATGATTGATGCTTGAATTTGGGCCATGCTAAAATAATATTTGGCCCGAATTCTGCCCATTTCTTAAGCAAATGGATTTCAGAAAGGAGTGGTTGACACTCGGGGTGTAGCGGTTGATTGATTAAGGTTTTTGCCGCGGTAATTTAGCGACGCATGCTTAGGTCTCTAAATATACATTGTCTCGGAATTTTAGCAATTTAATTAATCTGATTTTAGGCACGTGGCTGCAAGTGACACAATCATCGGAGATAAACGTTTAATTAAATTCTTTCTTATAGTAAAATAGTAATTATGTGAACAATTTTTTTTTGTTGTATCGCATAATAGTTCCCACCGTCCTGAGCCAGTGATACTATGGGATCCCCAATTGGATTATATTTTGAGGCTGACGGTAGTGAGGAGGGGTTGGCGAAGTATCTGGCTATTCAGATCTGGTCACCAAAGATGGCTAAAGCCATTTCAAGCAACGTATCGATTCTGAATGGTGGTATTTTACTAGAGCGACATTGAAAGTATTTAGCACTCAAATATGCAATATATTATTTTAAATGTGTAAATTGTGAAATAACACAATTTAAGCAAATAAAATTTACCTTTGAACCCCCGATTCGTATCCAAAGATCGTAATCACTCAACCACGGAGGCCGTCAAAGGCCGTTAAACCTAAGGCAATTTATAATATCGGAACATCGTCATTGATTTGTATAACATGCCAATAAATAAAGAATACTTGTTCTAGTCACTTCACCAGAAAAAATCTTTCTCATAGGTAAGATTTATTGTTATCATTTGACTAATTTGTTGAGTTCGCTTCAGGTGTGTTATAATAATTATATTTTTGTATTTATCTTGTAATGATTGAGGTGTATATGTATCTGACTGTATTACCTTGTGAAGGGGATAATTATAAATACTTATATATGAATACATGAACTATTACCAACAACACACTCTTTAAATGAAATAATGAAATATCAGAAGACGAGGTACTAGGACACTGAAGGAAGGTATTGAACCGGGCGACGTTTGGAAACGAATGTGACAAGCACGGCTCTGCTATCGGGAATCAGGGCCAGGCTATCTGGGGATACCAGTGCGGTATGCAGAAATACGAGTATTTACTGAATAAGTACCGCCACAATGTCTTCAAAAATCAACGCATTTTTAACGAAATGCGAAATATTCTTTGACAGCAGTTGCACCTTTTTAGACAAAAAAAACAATAGCATTCAATGTAATAGATTCAAAAAAAAAAATTCTCTAATGATTTCTAATAATAATAATGTATCGTTTTTAGAGTCTAATTTGATTATATATTTACCTATTTTTTTCATCAAAATAAGAAAAAAGATTGAAGAATGAAAATTGATAGAAATTCCTTTCTTGAGTCAATTTACTGGCTTTGAACCCTTCCTTGCCGGTGTTGTCAACTGATTTGGCATGTCTCTAATCATTTCAATATATCTATAAATATACTAAACACAGGGTTCATACTTTAGGTGTTCTTAGGAATACATTTATGTATTGGATAAAATAATTTAACTCGTATGTATTTATCGAACGCAAACTGAAAAAATATTTATTCGAAAATCGGGGAAAAAAAAGTTAATATATACGTAGGTCCCGCGTACGTTGATAACTTGCCGGTAGAATTTTACCGGATTTCGCTCACCGTGTCACGATTCGCGGTCATCAGTAGTAGCCGGCGGTCTTCCGGCTGTAACGGAGGTCTCATGCTTTGCCAATGTCTTTTTTCCCATTATCAGCCATGTACTCTTAACCCTTTAGGTGCCACCGAACGATATATCGTTCCGATACATTATTGTACTTGAGTGCCACAGAACGACATATACACGCGTTACCCACGGTTCTAAAATGACGTCACATTATTGAAAACATGCGTCTAAAAATAAAAGTAATCAAAATAAAAAAAAATATATTCATGTATTATCGACACTTCTTCAGCATTTAAAAAAAATACATGTGGCACCTAAAGGGTTAATAATATGATTTACATAAATAATAAATGTTGACTATTCATTTTTTCCTAACTGAAAAGTTGCAAAAATCTAAATGTATTCGCTGTTTACTGAGTGTACAGCACCGAAACTCGAGGGATTTTCTAATACCGTGAGGGAAGGGTTTTTTAGCGCATTTGAGGTATTTAAAAAAATGGTGATTTAAAAGTTAACCAAGTAGGTATTGATTAGGTCGTTAGTATTTGATACGCACTCTAGTCGCTTTTACATTAGAAAAACCAAAGCTGATAAATATTTGTCTCACTAACCTTTCAATACTCGCCTAGTCCATGGTTTATATCTCCTTCAACATCATCTAACGGCATCTGTTGTTGTACTGTACCTACTATTCCTCCATTTTCTTGAAGTTGTGAATGAGGATTCATAGGTCCGTGATTTCCATCCATTCTGTTATCACCCGGTCTGTTTCATGTTTCCTTGTGAATTTGTTTATATTTAGGTGTTGCCAAACTCGTATTACTTCTCCAGATATCACAATTTCAAATAAGAGGAACTGTTTATTTTAGCTTAATCCGAAATATATTTGGTTTAATTTAACTCTGAAATATTTTCAGCACGCAAGTTGAAAGACCGATGAAAGTTTTCGGACCATTCAAGTCTTCTATAATAAGTCATAATCCATTTTGACAATAATTATTACGATGAAAGGAGATGTTTCAGCCTCACAAATACCTTCTTAACTTAAACAAAAACAAAACAGGCAAGTACAATCAGCGCTGTCATTGTCGTGTGTAAACATCGGAAGTGAAATATAAGTTTCCCAAATAAACAATAATATTTAATCATTGAAGAAGATAATATTAACACATCCCAAAATGAACCACGAAACCGAAAAAACAACAGAAATTAAAAAGATTTCAGTCGCATCTGGGACTGTTATAATATTCCTTCAAAATATGTTAAATCACTTTTGCATCTGGGACAGGAATAATATTTCTTCAAAATATGTTAAATTACTTTGTGGAGTCATATTTATTAAATTAATAACAATTACTTTGTTTAAAACCACTTTATTTAATATGTAAATATCTACACGTTTCAGAAGCAAAGCCCCCCTCGTCAGAAGAAATGATTAGTACGTATATTGTTTATCCTGACGATGGGAGCTTTGCTTCTGACCCATGTAGATATTTACATGTTAAATACAGTGGTTTTAAACAAAGCAATTGTTATTAATTTAATGAATAATAATATTTTTTTAATAATCATAAGGTTTTATTAACTTTTTAAATAACAAATAAAAAATAATTATATCCTCATTGGTATTTCCCGTGCTGGGAAATTCATTTACAGAATATGATATTAAATTATATTAAATTGATGTGATTGCCGAAAAAATAATAATTGTTAAGTGATGTGTTTTAAGTGCAGTCGAGTGGTTTCGGTGTTGGTCTGTATTTTGTGTTAATATATTTTCTATTTCAGATCTCCCTATGTTAGGTATCCACAATGTTTTTAAACATAACTTATTTATTATGTATTTTTAAAATTTACTTGCGTTTATCATTTATCAATAAAATCTTATTTTCATTTAAAATATGATGAGACTTGCAACTGTTTATTGTACTACATAAGTCTATTGAATCAAGAGTGGTAGATACTCTGGTAGTATCGCCCTGGTGAAAGACCACCATTCAAAATCGAAACGTTGCTTGAAATGACTTTAGCCGCATTTGGTGATTAGATCTGAATATACCGTTACCACCCAATCTTCCTCTTCTCCGTCTCTTTCTTTTCCATGTGCCCTTCAGCCTCACAGCCAGTGGCGTGCATTACTCTATGCCCAAAGATAAACTGTGTGTAAGTTTTTTTATTGAATATTTGGAAACGCCTGTTTTATTATTATCTTCCACTGATTGTTGTGGCCAACTGAATAAATGGGTGTACAAGTTCCTCAGCAAATTCATGGAGAAAATACTTTTTGACTCGAAATTTATAATATTTTCCCGTTATCCTTTAATTTCTTTATTTGGTTCGTTTTCTTAGGGTATCCGCCACTGCTCACCACATACCCCAATTGACGATGCCATAGTCCCACTGGCTCCGGTCAGTAGGGACTCTTAAACATAAAAATATTTAAAAAAAAGTTTTTTGGATGTTTGTTAATATTTCGTAACGTTATTTCGACTACGTAATCCAAACGTTAAAATCATTTTAATTCCATCATATTTTGAATCATAACATTTCTTCACTTTATAATGTAAATTCGAATTTTGAAATGGATATCTCAAATTTGCTCATCGCTTGAACTGAATTCTCCATGTCAAAACTTGTAAAAATAGAGCAAGGCCTCAATCCCGACCCACCCGAATAAATGCACTTGCACTACATTTCTGCACCGAATTCCGTCAAATCTCATGGTGCTTTCCGCTTTTCACGGCTCGGCGCCATACATCAATGTGCAGCGGGAATCTAACTTATTCCGAGTAGTTTACTGCTACTCAGAGTTGCACTTTGAGGCACTGTGAAAGCTACAATTTTCGTTTCAGTTAGTTTTGATACATAATTTGGGAGATTACAATCAATCTGATTCGCTACGTTTGGTGACTGGGTTCATAGGGTGAAATTTGTCCAGATCTTGGCGGCGGATGCGTCTGCCCACCAACTGCGTGGTGCGCCGGATTGAGAGAGGCTGGTTGAGGGAGACCCCTTGACCTCTCCGGCCGAACTCAGAACTTCCTCTCCTTCCTTTCTTTAAAAAGACTCTCAACACAGTATCCCGAAAGATGACAAAGGCGCTGGGGAAGATTACTTTCTTCGGGCCTCCTGAGCGGAGTTAATAAATAAATAAAAAAGAAAACACATTTACAATTAAATGATTAATAGCTGTTTTTTATAAACCATTATTTATTAGGTAAATATAAACATCTTTCGTAACTGTTATGTATCTGTCACGTTGGTAGTTGTGAGAACGAAAATACGATGTTTAGGTTGGTAGCATTTTGTAGTTCCCTCGTTACGATGCAAAGTATAGTAAACGTATTTTTTATTTATTTTTTTATTATATACTAGCTGATGTGTACCCGACCTTGGTCGGGATTTATTTTTATTTTTTAATATAATTATGAAGTAGTGAATTCTTGCTTGTTCTTTTGCTGCCAACATTGATTTGACAGCAAAAGGAAGTCCTTGTGTCGGACTATTACTATCTCTAAACAATCAATTTGAAAATTTATTTCATTCCAAACATTTATTTTTTTAAATGTATCTAAATAATAAAGTTATTAAGTAGGTACCTACTTGTGTTTTCCATTTTGAAAATATTCTACCCAAACAAACTGTCTTCTTTTGAATATGCAATCTGTGGCTAACCAGGGTGGTATATTTATGGGCAAACCTCAATACTACATGGCGGGTTCAATGTTTTTCATGCTAATTTTAAAACGTTATAGCAACAGTTTTACATATTGGATTTCATTCAAACTACTCTCTAAACCTTCCCGGCTCTAATAAGTATAAACTGTGCTATCTTCAGCGAAACCGGTCTACTAATTTTCGAGAATATCGAGGACCAAACAAACATTCATTTTTATATATATCTATAATAGCTCATATCACTAGTTGTGAAACGCCATTTACAGGAGTGGTTGTTCGGCTAAGTTTATGTTATTTGCAAAAGACAAACGGATCACAATTTACCGGTTTTAATTTAATTGAACCAATTTGAATAGATAAGAGATTGAAAAGAATTTAGAACCATTTGAATTTAAGTTAAACAAAAAGGCATAAAGTTACCAATACAAACAATGATAATGAATATGCCAATACATGCACTATGTATACCTGAACGCAATACATATACACATATACATAAATACTCATGATAGACAGGTTTATTGGAGGCTATCAATGATCTTACTTTTAAAGGAACTTTTGATTTTGCGTACTTCTAATGTCAGTAGGTAATAATGCCACATGCAATTAATTGCGTTCGTTGGTAATTTGCCGAGTGGAGCGGTAGTAAACGAGAGGAGTACAGGGTTTCGTTCACTGTGCCATGATGCGCGGTCGTCACTCATCCTCACTGTATTTATTATTTATTGTTTATTTATATTTATTATTTATACTTTCTCGACTTACAACACTTGAAAATGATTTATTTTGCGGTCTGTCAATCTATTATTGAATATGGTCTCATTGCACGGGGGAGGTGGTACTTCATCTGCACTAGACCCAATCATAAAGGCACAGAAAACGATTATAAAAATAATTCTTAAGCTACCTCTAATTACAGTCTCTAACTTAATCTTTAATATAATGAGAGTATTTGACGATCGGCAGATTTACGCTAAAACAATCCTCACTCATCTTTATTCAAACAAAAGTAAATACTATGAAAAAAGAGTAAACACTCGTATTACTAGAAATGCCAACAAAGATTTACTCCAAATTCCTGACATTCATACTATTTTTGGGCAAAGGAATTTTAGGAATTTACAACATTCTTCCAGTTAACATAAAAATTTGATTCACAAAAAATATTCAACACAATGTAAAAAATTGGATTAAAAGTAATGATAGGGCATTTACCGGTGCACTCACCCACATTCGAAATTATTGATTCAACGATTTACAAAGCCTATCTTAATATAAGTGTATATTCATAGGTATTTTAAAATTATAAAATAATTTGCCAAATTACTGCCTCAACACAGGCTAGCCTAGTGAGGCGGGTTATGTGAAACTTAAACTATACCTGTTATTATATTATTTTCTATTTAACTTTATAAACCACTGTACACTTACATTATTATATAATACATGTCTTTTAGTTATAGTTAAATTTAATTACAATAAAGATATTATTATTATTATTATTATTCCTGCGTCACTGTAATATGTATATTATTAATATAATATGTGAAAGCTCATTAGCTCGTATATTATATGAATAATGACAATGTCTGCCCTTTAATACGTAAAAGGTTACGAGCCGCCACTGGCTTAAAATTTACTTCTAACTTTGTGAAGTCCCCTTTAAAATTCCCAAAAATTGCACCGTATAAATCAGCCTAGTTAACTATTGGGTTCGTACAGTTGTGCGTGCTGTATGGCCATCACATAAAACCTGTATAAGAGTGCATTAAAGTAACTGATAATTCAATTTCGTTCCGTTGAATTACCTTCAATTATTGTTTATTTTTTTCACTATAATTCTGAACCATTGGGGTCGTTTATTACTCAGCGAATTCAATTAACCGCATGCATATTGCAATGTTTTTCCGAATCGACGCACGGTTTGCCAAACGTTTTACCGATAAAGTACCAGGAGTAGTATAGCAGTATGCAGGAGAGCAGAAACGCGTATGTGTCGGTCCTGTCCAAAAATACATCGGCAAAATGTTTCCACGCAATGGTGTCAGATGGCGTGACGCCGTTATTGCTAAAACGTTCGGGTGTATTCTTGAACAATCTATGAAGAATCGATTAGTATTATTCATCTTTCAATGTCTCTCGATACTTGCTAGACAATTATCCATAAATTGTAGAAATTCACCCTTAAATTTAATAGTTAGGCTAGCCGGTCGGTGCTCACCCAAAGTCACTTATGGAAAAAAGTTGAAAAAATTCACCCATCGGTGTGTGTGTGATGTGTTCACCCAAATGTGTTCACAGCCCGCAACACTGTAAATAACTAAAAGTGTAAAAAATAAATAAAAAATGGTAATATCCATTAGAAGATTCGTACGCTTTTTAAGGTCATTTTATAAACATTTTCCAGTCCTAAAAATTAAAAGTATTTCAAATAAATGCCAACTCTTCTTGTGCCACCAATCTACTAATAAATGTAAGGTGATTTTTCACAAAAACGGCGCTATACAAATCATCCAATTATTATTATTATTACTAGTATTATTATTAGTAATATTATTATTATTATTATAATAATAATAATTATTATTATTATTATTATTATTATTATTATTATTGTTATTGTTATTGTTATTATTATTATTATTATTATTATTATTATTATTATTATTATTATTATTATTATTATTATTATTATTATTATTATGATTATTATTATTATTATTATTATTATTGTTATCATTATTATTATTACTCGTCACATAATTCAACTGCACGGCCACCGTATCACGGTTATGAGTTCGATTCCTGCCACAGTATCAATTTGATAATTCTTCACCCAACTGGGCTTTTTTACATTTAAATTTTACTAATTATAACTTTCATATAATTCTATTTTATCTCGCTTAACTCAATGTGGTTTTAACAATCTATTTTAAATTTATTAATTGGTGTAATTTTTTGTGGTTTCCGGCAGCGCTTTATAATATATCATCACTTTGCAGAGTAAACTCGGTAAACAATTCGAAATAGATTTGTATGAAACTGGGCACATTTTAATGTTTGAAGATTTTCAATCTGGTTTTTCGGCTCTCGAGGAGTCAAACGATTCTTTATAAAACCCATATTGTAATTTATGGGTTATCGGGCTTGTTGCAGTTTAATACTGGGCTATTTTTGTGTTCAGCTTGCTTTTTAAAGGTTAGTAGCACTTTTTGAATAATTTTACATTCAATTTTTATTACATTATGTCTTTTCTATTATTAGGAGTGAAGAGAGTACTTATGTATAATATATAAATGTAATTTAAAAACATTTTTTATCTATAAAATTGATGGACAATACTTTGTGTACACCACTGTTTTATATTTAAATATCAACATGTTTCGGAAGCGAACCCTACACATATTATTTATATTTTCATATGAAGCGGTAACTTGGTGATGTGACATTATAATTTTAAAAAAATATTTATACTTTTGCCCACCGGGATTCGCTACTACCGCAGCTTCTTCAGGGCAGTATACAACTAATTAGGGCAGTATACAACTAAACTATGAACTAAGATACACACGTGTTATAGATTGATAAAAACAGGCGAGTGGAGGGCCAAGGGTGGGAGATCAGCAGGTACCTGCTGACCCGTAAGGGTGTGTACTTTGTTCATTGGGAATAATTTAAGAATTGG
Organism: Halesus radiatus; assembly: GCA_022606495.2. Classification (NCBI taxonomy): domain Eukaryota; kingdom Metazoa; phylum Arthropoda; class Insecta; order Trichoptera; family Limnephilidae; genus Halesus; species Halesus radiatus. The sequence continues at coordinate 86,652 of JAHDVE020009879.1, read as the reverse complement.
ACTTTTATTTGATTATTTATGAGTTTACTATTAGTGTTTTTGGCTTTCCTTATTTCTAACGCTTCTAAGTTATCTAGTCGAATGTCGGTTCCATTTTTATGCAGTAAACTAGTGCCTGTATTTTTATTGAATGTGTGGTCTGTTTCTAAGAGATGGTTGGAAAATTCGGAGAACCCATTATTATTTAGACATCTTAACTGTTCTTTTACCCGGATATCAACATTACACGACTTTTTGCCTACATAGAACGCCGGGCAATCATTGCATTTAAGTGAATATATGCCCGAGTGGCCTAAACTGTCTTCTTTATCTTATTTAGTTTAAGTTGCATAATAGATTACTAATATGTAAATATGATTTTATATTTAATTAAATAATTCGGTTCTCTAAAACGACTATAAATAATAATTAAAAATAGGTTTTTTCAATAAATGTATAATTATTTTGTGGTATCATTATTAATAAAATTAATGAGAAATACTTTGTACACAAAACTATAAATATATAAATATCAACATGTTTCAGAAGCGAAACTTCCCTCATCAGGATACACATTATATTGCATGTTGATATTTACATATTAAACAGTGCATATTATATAGGTTACAAAAAGTATCTCAGTTTATCTATTCTCAATTCTTACTAGTTAAAAAACAGCTTTTTGTTTTTCCTGTAAATTTGCCAAAATGGACTTGGGTCATTTAATAATTAAGGTAGTGAATATTATATTATCAGTTCCCGGTACAAATTCACAGAGATTCTAACTGATTAATTTGGAAGACAACTTTAGTACAGTGTACTTAAGTACTTTACTGTCACCTATGACAGTATTTTGACGTATTCGTCGCCAAACATCTGATTTTGCTTAGTTGTTTTAACTCGAAGCAGGCGTCACATTATAATTCGTGAACTCTATTCTTGAACGAAGGTCGGAAAACCAACTTAACCAATTAGGTTGTCGTAGTTATACATACTTACTATTAATTCAATTTTCTATTTATTTAAAAATAGAATTACGTACAGGCAAATAATCATTTTAAAGAGAGCACTTTTGAACGTATTCGTGTACACCGATATTGGTTCAAATTGTTTCGACGTATTTTGAAAAACCCGCCCATAGTCCCCTCTCACCCTGCAAATTACCACAATACAGTACACCACTGCACAAGCAAGAATCTCTTTAAAGCGATTCCTCTATTTATCTAATTAAGTTGACGATATTGTGTCTGCATAGTGGGATTAAGGCTGTGTCAACATTAATATTTGATGAGCAGAGCAAAACACCTGTTGTGCCAATTTCAGTATTGTTCATTAAGTCTAATGTATTTAATGTCTTCATTCTCAGATTTTCCATTTGAACACACAAAGCAAGTAGGCACCTAATATTCTTAATATTTTAATCTCTGTGTAAGGTTTTTTTTCGACAGTTTTCTGTTTTTGAACTCTACATAATTTATAATTTGTTCAAACGATTAGTATTCGCTTTGTTGTTTTATTATCAATAAATGAATTAATAAATATACTTTGTATTCACCACTTTATAAATATACATAGATATCTACATGTTTCGAAAGCGATGCTTTCTTCATCAGGAATATAAGTATTAATATAAGTATTCATATATTCCTGACGAAGAAAGCATCGCTTTTGAAACATATAGATATCTATGTATATTTATAAATTGGTGAATGCGAAGAATATTTTTTAATTAATTTATCTGTATAATTTCTTTAATAGATGCATAAATATCGACATGTTTCGGAAGCGAAGCATGCTGATATTATTTTTTTTTATTTGTTATGAAATATTAAAGAATAAATTTATATTAAATATTTAAATATGAAATTATTTTAAAATTTATTATTCTATATAATTTTTTAAATCATTTGGTATAATAAATTAAATGTAATTATTATGTTTTTAATGGGGGAGAGGGACGTCCGAGAGGGATCATATATTCATTCAAAAAAATAATAACACGTTATTACGAAATACGTTTTTAAAGAGTAAAATGTATATTATGTATTTTTAATGTTTACAAAGGCTTAAAAGTTTTCAAAATCAAATCAGAAATATGACTTTTTTCCGGCCATCTGACTTATGGATTGCATAAAATATTTAAAATATATAATTATTTATCGGACGCATCAGAAAAAAAATGTTTAGTCGAAAAAATTTGATAAAAAAATAGTTAGAGGGGTTCGGAGTTTCGCTCACCTTGCCACCACGCACGGTCGTTATTCATCAATAATAGCTAGCGGTCTACGGGCTGTAATGAACGTGTCAATTGTTTTATGCATGGCCGATGTGTTTTCCTCGTTTTCAGCTCACATAAACAATATTTTACTTATATTCTATTAATAAAAACGTAAAAAAATGTTAACTATTCATTTTTATCTAACTTAAAAATTACAGAATTTTAAATGTCTAGGTACTAGCGGTGGGCGAAGCGGCTCAGTTTAGTGAGACGGATCACTAAATCAGCTTTCTGTAAAGACAATCCACATGAAAACTGGACGAAAAAAGTATCGTGTAAGAGCGTCTTAAGGACGTCATTAGGAGGGCCAAGGGAGCGAGGGATGGTGCGGGGAGACGCGAACCGTCGTTCAATCGAACTGGATCAGCGAACCTGTAGTGAGTGATCCGGATCAGTGATCCGGGTCATCGAGCCGCTTCGCCCACCACTACTAGGTACCCGGTATACTTAGTGTGTAGCACTGAAGCTTAAGGGATTTTCTAGCATTCTTAAGAATGCGTATAATTTTTGCATACAATTTTCCTTATTATTTAATATGCTGTTGCTATTACGAATGCACTTCTGCCTGTTGTTTTTGTCTGAACATAAACACCGCAACTGACGCAATAACCGCACTCGAAACATCCAAACATCTTGCATTGCTGCAGAAATTTAATTTTATCTCGCCGAGTGCCAAGTTACTGCGCGGTGTGTTCGAGTGAAGCTGCCAAATAATGTGTTTTTGTTTTTTGTCCCCCCTTCCCAAGTGACAGGTGACACTGTCACGCTTTGGCATGTGTGGAGCACACACACTCCCAAGTGCGTGATTCATTCTTCACACTTGTTAGAATGTAGTTTGTAAGTTTACAAATGGAATTTCATTGATACTAACTGGTAGTGTTTAGTCTGATACGGTGCTATTGCTCTAATAAAGGATTATCGTTTGATAAGTGATGTTTGTGCGACGGTGTAAGCGCGGTATTGAAAAGAAAGGTGAATGCAGGAAACTCCATTAACGGAGGACAGAACGCGGTTGGTGCTAACAAAAAATTGTCCAAAAGAAGCGAAACTAGCAGTTCACAATGGAGTGCTGAAATCCGCCCTGATGTACGAGTACATTGAGGCGTGGAATTGGCAGAGGGAGGATTACAGTCCACTGAATGCTGTAGAAATGAGATCCCTGAAGCGTATATGTCAAAAATGTTGAGATTCGCAAAGAATGCAATGCTGATGTAAGTGTAATGAATAATATCTAGAAAGGGACGCTTAGATGGTTTAGGCGTGTAGAGCGGATGAACGATGAAAGGGGTGTAAGGAAAATATATGACGTGAATGGACGAAGAACCCTGGGACGCCAGAGAAAGACACGGCACGATCAAGTGAACCAAATACTTTAGTCGGACCATGTCAAGAGAATAACAGAAGAGTATTTAGTAGATGATATATGAATGTGAATAAAGCAAGGAGTGTGTGTGCCAAGACTAAGTTTTTTGGCGGTTCGTCCTCTCTACCTACCCCTTCGGAGAAGCGGCGTCATGGTTAGTTAGTTAATTGCGAAGTTTTGGTTTTTTTTTAAATCTTGGAAATATCATAATTAAATGTGTACCATATCGGTGGCCTAGGGCGAATTAGAAAGATTTTAGTTTTGATTAAGATTCGGTAGTTAATTAATAAAAACCAATTGATCTACAGATTGCTGCCGTTTCTTATAGAATTAATAAAACAGATTTTCAATTCGGTTTCAGCATCAATTCAATCCAGCTCTTCAATCAAGCCTTTGAAATATTTATTGAACGTGTTGTAGGTACCGAAAAGTTAACCCTTTCAGACCTGATTTAAAACTCTCAGTGATTATTATTTGATGCTTGATAAAACCTTTTAGAATTATTTAAAATATTCTGGTGCGGTTTCTTTATTTTCTTTGCTTTAGAAGTTATTTGCTAATTTGAAAGTTATTTCGTTTGAAAGAGCATTAGATCTCTAGGGGCGTGTTTTACTTAAAATGACAAATCACAAATTATGGCTAATTGGTGCATTCACCAGTTCATCGATCTGTAATACCAAACTATACGAACAATGCATTTAACCTATGGACGTGATGCCGCGTTAAAATATACATGTTTTTTACTTATAGAGGTATATGTAAAAATAATAATAATACTTATTGGATGATTTGTATAGCGCCGTTTTTGTGAAAAATCACCCCAAGGACGCTATGATAATATTATACAGGGCATATTATAATATTATACTGCCATACTTACCTGGCAGGTCATTTGAGATAAAGTCACCGAGAATGGTTACCGCTTGAACGAGTCGCTAAAAGCCGATAAAAAATAGCCCACAATGTCTAAAAACAAAAATTCGAAATTTATGTATTTTCAAATATACGTACGGTATGAAAGGGTTAAAATTAGTAATACTGTTTGGCTTGAAATGATTTTAGATATTTTTTATTATTCAGATCTACCCCTAACCTTCCTCTAGCCCTTGTTTTTCATCTCCCAATTTCGGAAATGCGGCTTCGTACTGGCTCCGGCCAATTGAATATTTCTATCTCACTAATTTGAACTAGAGCTTGCATTCCGGATAATTCGGATTTTTTAAAATCCGGATGTTCTGATTATTCGAGATGGAATCAGAATCCGGAATTTCAAATATGATATCGTTTTTTCCGGATTTTAAAATTAAGAAAAATAAATTATTTGCAATGCAATGTCCTAACAAATGAACGGGTCCAACAGGATCACAGACATGCAATTCATACGTAGATGTGCGGCATGGATAAATTAATTTGTTATAATAACACAATAAGCAAATGTTTCCATCGTACACGGATGCAAGATTTAGTACAAAGAAGTGTGCTTATTATTGATACAATAAAATATTATGCTTAAGAAAGAAATAAATAATATTCAATATAGGACGAGAAATAATTTTAATCAGAAAAATTAAAAAAAATATTCTTATCCGAAACTTAATGTATATCTATGTAGGAATACGATAGCGCACCCTAATTTCTAGTATATTATAGTGTATTGGTAATTTTTAACCTTTTTATTTTATTGGTAAACCCTCTTAATGTGTTCTACTTATCGGAGATAATATTTTTTCCATGTTTTATTATATTCGGCCATTTTTCGTAAATCCGGATTTTAACTTACAAGAAATTCGAAAATCCGGATATTCGAAACGGCTCCGATTAGCAATCCCTAATCTAGACCCTTTCCCCAGAACAGTAATCCACAATATCTGTAAATTATTAACTGTTCATTAATTTGTTTCAACATTTTCCAAAATTAAGCTTCAGAAAGTAGCCAAATATTATTATTTGATCCATTTGTGATTGGAGATATTATATTTTTTAACCTTGCATATTTATTATAAGGTTTCTTTCTCTGCAAAAATGTCTAGGTAATCATTTAATATAATAATATGTAATTGATTTCACATAACATCGATAGTAAAAGTCTTTGTAATGCTGTTAAGGTTCAATTGTAAATTACAGTTACAAATGTATATTTTTATTTAACAATTATAATATTGAGTTTCTCCCTTTTTTGCCCTTGTCTTTCTGTTGCAATTGTAAAGGAACAATTAGATATCTGGAGCCTGATTCCGGTTCTTTTTAAGGATGAAACATTCTCCTAGGGGTTAAAGTCATTTTGCTTAACTGCGATTCTGATTAAATATCAATAACACTACATTTTTAAAGGAGTTTGTGGTTTAATTATTACAGTATTATTAAATATTATAAGTGTATCACACATACTTAACACGTGGGTTCTATTACTTAATTTCCACTTGTAATTTATTATAATTTATGGAATTAAATCACTTTTATTAATTTCATTAATTTAGTTAATTTAATAGCATTATTATGTGACAAATAACTTACTAAAAATGTTTAAAGTCAATTACTTACGATAATATTGAGTTTTTATTTTGTTAAAACTACGCAAATATTGTTTTAGATAATGGCAGCTGTCATCCGAGTGAACTGGTACCGCAGTTAAGGCGATCCACTTCCTAAAATTTGAACAACATCACGCACTCCTTATGCAGGTGGCGAAAAGGTTGAAATTGCCGCTTAACGCCGGCCTCACCTTTCGCTTTATGAATAAAAATAACAAAATGAGTGTTTCATTTTGTTTTGTAAATCTCAGGCATAATTATTAAAAAAAATTACGATCACATTCTACAGAAAATAATTTGTCACAATGAACAATACGACAATATCGGAAAAAGCGTTCGTAAGTAGGAGATTTTGCACTTTAAATATATTTTTTTAGGTCTGACACTTTATTTTTTCTAGGCTTATAAAAATATCACCAAAAATGCCCGGGTAAACGAACGCCAAAGGTGTGCTCTACTTGCATTATTTAAATAAATCATCTATGTTTCTAGGCCATCCAATTTTAAAACCAAAACACTTGATTTTGTATTACTTACCATTGCATCGCATTAAGGAAAAAGTCTTTAAGCCTAAAGATAAGAACAATGCCTTATTCTTAAAAGAACCAGAATCAGGCCTCTGGTACGTGCAATCGTTATTTCATCTCTCAATGTAAAAGAACGTTTTCGCGAAGACGTTCAGAACGGTTGTCATTTTCAGTGCATTTTCTCAATAAGAGCAACGAATCTTATTACTGTTTTTATTATCTCGCAGAATTCCGTTTTGTTGAGACTTTCATTAGAGGGGTGAAGGAGTATTTATTTTATTTTGCTTTAATGACAAACGTTGTTATCTGAAGATGGTTTCACAGAATCACATTGGAAAGGCGAGTTTTCTTCAAAGATAAAATAACAGTAAGGGGTATAATTATATAAATAACTACCTGAAGTACCCGGCGTTGCCCGACGTCATGTTCGGTTTTGTAATAATTTTTTATTTTATTTTTTTTATGATTAACCCTACCCCTACCCCTACCCAGTAATTTTCTTCTTATTTTAAACGTCAAGTGGGCAAAATTTCATTAAGACATGACAATATTCTGCTTTAAGGGGCAGGAAAGGGGGATGGTGGTGGTTTTTGAAATCTCATGTAGACAGTGACCTTTCCTCTTGTTTCGAAGGTCAAGTTTGCAAAATTTCATCAAGCTCGGAATAAAACTGTAGATTTGTATACAAAACAAACACACACCGCCCGCCCGCGTCATTCTTCTTTACATAATAGAAGAAGAAGATTTGTTGGTCACTGCAAAAACAAAATATAAAAACTGATAAAACTGCATTTTTTTTTTGCAAAAGTGAGTTAGCGATATTTGGAAAATGTCGAACAATGACAAAGGTACTTATTAAAACTACGAATACTGACGAAATTATTTGTTTATTTAACAATAGCTGATGTGTATCCGGCCTTGCTCCGGTACAATAATTGATTTGACAGCGAAAGTAACTATCTCCAAATAATGAAACAATAATTTGTATATTTTATTTCATTCCAAACGTTTATTTTTTCAAAATATATCCAAAGTTCTTAATAGGTACACACCCGTGTTTTCCGTTTTGAAAATATTCTACCCAAAAAAACCTTCTTCTTTTGAATATGAAATCTGTGGCTAACCAGAGTGTTATATCTATGGGCTAACCTAAATAAAACATGGCGGGTTCAATGTTTTTCATACTATTTTTAAAATGTTATAGCAACAGTTTTACATATTGGACTTCATGCAATCTACTCTCTAATCCTTCCCGGCACTAATGAAAACAAACTGTGCTATTTTCAGCGAAACAGGTCCAGCGATTTTCGAGAACATCGAGGACAAACAAACAAACTTACATTGATTTATATATACATGGAAAAAATGGTACATATATACAAAAAAAATTCTAACGCAATGTAAAAATTTGGATTAAAAGTAATGATAGGACATTTACCGGTGCACTCACCCAAATTCGAAATTATTGATTCAACGATTTACGTAGCATATCTTAATATAAGTGTATATTCATAGGTATTTTAAAACTATAAAATAATTTGCAAAATTACTGCCTCAACACAGGCTAGCCTATTGAGGCGGGTTATGTGAAACTTCAACTATAACTGTTATTATATTATTTTCTATTTAACTTTATAAACCACTGTACACTTATATTATTATATTATAGATGTCTTTTAGTTATAGTTAAATTTAATTACAATAAAGATATTATTATTATTATACAATGGTTACACATGTTCTAATATAAACAACAACAAACTTGCAATTAATCTTCCAAACTACTTTTAAAAATTAATTGTTACAAATCACAAAAATTAAAATTTACACCTCACATATTTCTTCGTTAACCTGATCGTTAGAGACATCACGATATCTTTCTACAAGGCTTACAGTTTTCTTTCATATTATGTAATATCTTTATGTAATCATATGTATTATATAAATACAAGTGTCATGAATCGTGACATTGAGCGAAAATAGTACAACAACAACCAAAGAATGACTTCTAATTTTGCAAATTATAATAATGTTCGTGTTAGGATTCCATTTTAAAATGAATTTATGATTATAAATTCATATTAAAATGGAATCATATTTTCTTATTTATTTTATGATGGACCGCTTTGCATCAGGCGTCTTCAACTGATAAAACTTTAATTAAATCTATGGTATTTAATTTGTAACACCTATTGGTCAAAAATAAATAAGTGGAAATAAGTTTTAAAGTCTTTTTTAATCATGATTTTTTAATTTTTTAAAAATGAAACCTTTGGTTTTTATGTTTTCATCGTCGTTTTTTTTTGTCCTACACATTTAAAAAAACTAAAATTATTTGAGTTCTGCACAAGAGTCCTAGATGTTCCCAACCGTAGCCAGTGATAGCATCCCCTATTGGGGTATGATGTGGGCCTGAAGGTAGTGTGGCTGGGGTCTTAGGAGATTGGGAAGAGGAAGGTGGCGAAATACCTGGCTATTCAGATCAGGAAACCAAGCACTGCCAAACACCATTTCTGTTTTTAAAAGTATCTGCCGCAAATATACCATGTAACTAACTAACTAACTAACCATCACGCCGTTTCCCCACAGGGGTAGGCAGAGAGGACGGACCGCCAAACACCTCAATCTTGGCATACACTTCTTAACATGTATTATGTTTTGTGAAGTATTACCAATTAATCAAATAAAATTTACTTGCGTACATCGGGATTTGAACCCGCGATCTCCAAATTCGTATTCAAGGATCGTAACCAACCTACTACGGAGGCCGCCAAATGTGTTTATTCTATGATTGCATTGTTTTATTTAATACGACAACAAATTATTGTCTGCTCTTTCACTTACGATTTAACGTAATTAGGAAGAGTTTTCAAAAAATAATTTTGGAAAATCTGTTGCTTTTCGGCAATTATATAAATTATTCGTCTAGGTAAAGTAATCATACGGTCGTGTTAGTTGTGTAATTAATTACAGTTACCGCCTCTGCCCTGAACAAGCACTTGCCATATTCAAATGTATGAAAAATATTATTATGTGGTATAATATACGCAAAAATCCCGCATGTACAGTTTTTATTCAACTCGTGTAAAAAATTCATCATGAAATGGTTAAAAGGCTTGCCCGGGGCCCGAAGGGGAACGGCTGAGTTGCCTGTTTCATACACCTGGACTTGAGGCCAAAATACCCATCCAAACTGAATGATATATTTTTAAAGTAAAGGTTTAGTAAATATCTAGTACGGATGAAAAGTATTTTATTTATTTTCGTTTTAAATTATGAAGTATATACCATGAAGTAAAATTAATGTTCATAATTTTAGCGGCAACATAGAAAATTATTTCCGGGTTTACCGTATTTTTTAAAAAAATTATCATATTTGCTACGTAAATATGAATACGTAAATAAAAATATAAAAAAGATACATTTAAAAAAAGAACGTTTTTTCGGGTCGATATTTTGAATTATATATGGCAAATTTGTGTTCCAACGTAAATTGGTCGTTTTTAATTTAATGTGAAGTCCGTCATAATGCTTATTTTAATATTTTTTTAAATTTTATATTCCATTATATTTTCAAAGGAGACGGAGTAAAACTTTTTTTAAATCATCGTTAGCCCCCAAATAATTGTTAAAGGTGCCTCTAAAATCGCGTAAAATCAATTCCTTTAATGGCCTATATTTCATGTGCATGTATGTACGCAATTTTACAACGATGCACACCGGGAGACGTGTTCCTAATATTTGAACACAGTTTTTTATTTTAATTCTTTCAATTCAATATTTTATTATTTTAAAAACGTTTGACATATTTATGATGTTAATATACGTAGCTATTATAAATCTGGAAAATAAATACATACATATAAACACATATACATAAACAAGGTAGCAGAATATGTGATGTCATGTACTTAGCAACAAAGCTTACCGTTTAAATTCAGCTGCATTGATGCTATTTATGTCGATTTCTGTAGTGATTCTATTTAACAAGATTGCCCTTCCCACCTGCCTGACCATTGGCAAGTTGGTCCAGCAGGCCGGGAGATAAAACAGTATACGAGTATGCTGTCGGTGATGGAGATAACCATCTGTAACATCGAAATTAATACTTTCCATGATAGCCGAGTTTTCGAAGCATCCACGAATCAGTCTAAAGAAGTGTGTAAGTAATATGTACATCCCCTCTGACCCGTAGATTGTTACTCCCTCAGGCGGAGAAATCTTAGAAAATTATTCTCTCAAAGTCTCGCCATCGTTGACGGTTCTCGTTTTTCTCAAATGCTTGCCTATGGAATGATTTGCCGGTTCGTATTCCCTCCCCATTATAATAAAAATAGTTCTTTATTCCAGAAGATATGCAGGGGTAATGCAATGCAATACGTTCCATAAGTGATAATAATACAAGCAAATAAATAACAATAGGTACCTAAAATAAGAGGAGGAAAAATATAGAAAAATAACAAGTATATTTATTATAACGTGGCTTTCTTAAAGACTTAAAAAAACTCCCAAAGATGTACAAAGTAAAAAATGTACAATCGTACATTTACGTATGGACCTTTTTAGCCCTGAGTGCATATTGAAATTTACAGCTACCGGAGATCCCCAGCGAAAACCATAAACGTATTTCTGCCACAACAAAGTTAGCTACAATCTTGGTGATAGGCGAGCTTTACAATTAGTATTCTGCAATAGTGGTGGGCGAAGCGGCTCGGTTTAATGAGCCGGATCACTAAATCACCTCTTTGTAGTGTACCGGTTCGGCGATCCGACTCGTTTGAACGACGGTTCGCGTCCCCTCGCACCATGCCCTCTCCCTCGCTCCCTTGGCCCTCCTAAAGACGTCCTTAGGACGCTCTTACACGATACTTTTTTCGTCCAGTTTTTATGTGGATTGCCTTTATAGAGAGCTGATTTAGTGATCCGGCTCACCAAAGCGAGCCGCTTCGCCCACCACTATTATGCAATACCTAATAAATATATTGTGCTAGTCTATCGCCATAAATTATTGAAAAAAAAGGTTTTTTATTTTTTTTTTTTTTTTTATCTGTAACTGATGTTTTGTTTCTTATACTTTTGGAAATTATTTCATTTTTCTTATTTTAGTGCATATTTCAGGTTTTTTTTTATCAAAGCATCTGTTCGACCATTTTTATTGTATATAATCCGTTGTCTGATTTCCATCAACGTGACGTCCGACAATGCCTCGTATCTGGGTCTGGTTGAATAATTGATCGTCCCATGTCACTCTCGTACGCCCAACGCCCTGCACTTCTTTTACCATGCACATCTGCATCGTATATCTTCTCAGGCGCTCAATCTTCGTCCCATCGCATTGTCCCAACTGTCAGGAACAGCTAATCGATGCCTTCTCGATTCAATCCCATTTGCACATTTCTTAAGTACTGTGGTGCAGCAAAGCACCATTGACTAATAATGATTTTTTTCTGTGGACTTTATTGCACGAAGTGGGTAAAATTATTTATACCTGTATCATTTAAAAGCCCATTTAAGCTTATACAAATAAATGAATAATCGTGACGTGCCGCAAATAAAATATCTGTTCTGTGTTATTTTATGATTTATGATATGATATAATGTCTCCAATAATGATTTTTCTCGTTTGTTTCAGGTAAGGGAATCAATAAATTAATATATTTGCATGAAATCCCTTCGATTTTACGAGTGGTAAGTTAAAATAATGTAAGTATTTCTATCCAGTAGTATTTTATAAGCTGAATGTGTACTTTTTACGACACCTACCAAGATTGTAAAATCTTTGTGTGATTTTTTTTTCTATTCGCGTAGGTCATTTGCAGTAATTTGGGATAACCCAAATCCCCAGTATCCTATCACATAAAAATGATTTTCCTTCCGCAAGCTTTTTACGGTACAGGGTTTTATCCAACGGGATTTAAAAATAAAAGTCTTTTAGGCTGTATTTAATTAATGTTGTGGCGAGGTGGATTTTACGCATAGTGTAAACCGTAGGGCAAAATAATTTTTTTCCTGAATCAGACTGTATTTGACATGCTGTTAAAAGTAGTGAATAATAATAAATACTCGTATTTAAAATGTAATTTTCCTTTAATTAAAGGTAGACGAAATTCACATTGGTAGGCAGGAATATTTTTTTATACCAGCTAAAACATGTTTTAGTTTTCTTTACTCATTTCTATAAACAGGGTGTTTCCATTCTCAGTAAACATCTAATAATATTTAAAGCCGATTACAATAATAGTACCTACCTACAATAATTAATGGTACCTATGCATTCTTGTGGAGTGCAGTGGCGGTATTCTCTAAAGTGCGTTTATGCAGTGAACTCCCTTAAAAAAACATATAATAAAGCAAACTTATATTATTATTTTACCGCATTTCGCTATTTAAATCGTTTTGAATTCAGCGTCTATGGGACTTTCTGTTCCAAGAAATAGATCATACAATCCCATAATCGTTGCGCGTCTGTTTCGATCCATGGAAGCATCCAAACCTTTAGGAATCTGTTAGCTGCAAGTGCACAGCGACTATCGGATTTGTTAATACTTAATTTTGTACGGAATAGTATTTTCCAAAAATCAATAGATTTTTCTGTGATATTTGTTTTATAGCTTATCATATTAAAAAAACTTCCAGTTTTAAAAAAAATATCTCTGGTGCAGTGATATGATGACTTTAGATTCAGGAAAAAATATGAGAAATAGACCAACCTAGCATTTATCGTGGTTGTTTAATCTCAGATTGAACTCTTAAGGAGATCCACCGGCTAAAATTCCAACGAAATCACGCGCTCCTTATGCAGGTGGCGACAAGGTTGAAAGTCCCGCTTAACATCGGCCGCATGTTTCGATTTACGCAAAAAAACCATCACCAAAATGCGTGTTTTATTCTATTCTGTAAAGCTCAGATATAATTATTAAAATGTTTTACGGTCATATTCTAAAAAAACTTAATTTACTACAATGAACAATACGACAATATCGGAAAAGGGGTTCGTAAGTAGGAGAGTTTGCGCTTTAAACATTTTTTTTAATGTCTGATACTTTATTTTTTCTTAGGCTTATAAAAAAATGCTTGGTTAAACGAAAGGCCAAGGTGTGTTCTACTTGCAGTATTTAATTAAATTATCTAATATTTCTAGGCCATCAAATTCTCAAACCGAAAACTCGTGATTTTTCATTACTTCCCATTGCATCGCCTTAATGAGGCCGCGAACAGGTACTGGTGGAGTGTGAGGTAAAATGATAAACAAATTATTTACTGTGAATTTGTATAAATGCTATCTTTCATGAACACCTTATCACGAAAACCTTTACCGAGGCGATCAATCGTCTAGTTTCTGCTATCATTATCATCAGTTGATAACTTTACCTCGCTGGGTGAAGGTCTCGGTTGATGTATTATAAGAATGACTTCCCTTGGCGTTACTTATCCCCATGGATATTGGGATAAGCTGGGGAGATAGGGTGTCTCGCATAACATCCCAATTTCGTAGTCCTAAGCTGCATAGTCACGCACGAGCTGTTTTCTTGTATAGCCTGGATAATAATATATATTTTTCCAAATACTCCGGGGATTTGCTATTGCTATGGCTTATTTGGGTTAGGTACGATAGATATTTAAAACACCATTCTCTCTCTGAGTCGTGAGACTTAATATTTTTTGATGGTTGGTAAATACGGATAATTCTATTTTAATCATTTTATCATTAAAGTTTTTTTTTTTACATACGTACATTATTTTCTTTTTTCAAATGTTACATTATTATTACAGTAAAATCCCATTAAACTGTGATATCAGTATGTCAACTTGTTCTTAACTGACAAAGAAAACCATCACGCCGTTTCCCCGCAGGGGTAGGTGGAGAGGGCGAACCGTCAAACACCTCGGCCTTACCACACACCTTGCTTCATGCATATTTGTACATCATCTCATACATACTCTTCTGTTATTCTGACTCTTGACATATTTGGTTCACTCGATTGTGCCAATTCTTCCTCGGCGTCCCCGGCTTCTTCTTCCATTCACATTAGCGTCATATATTCTCCTGACATTCCTTTCTTCGTTCATATGCTCTACATGTCCAATGCTATCTAAGCTTACCTTTATTAACCTTACTCATTGTGCTCACATCAGCCTTGCATTATTTGTGAATCTCAACATTTTTCACGTGTCGTGCATAGTTTTATCCACGTACGCCTCAGAGATCTCTAAAACAGTCTATATTTTAAATTTAAATCTCGAACCACTCTAATATATAATTTTTATTTTTGAGAAGTTTCTTAAAAATTCATTCATGGATCATCTCATATGTACTCTTCTATTTTTGACAAGATATGAGTTGACTCGAGTATTTGATTAACTTGATCATGTCATATCTTCCTCGGGCGTGCCCGACTTCGTCTCCCATTCACTTTCGCTTCGCCATGACGTTAACAATATTTTGTATTCTCTCTCCTCTGTGGGTATAATTGGTATAAAGCTAGGCACTCCATTTTTATTACAATTACCGAGTGTCAGTGAATTGTGATAAAAAATCGAAAAAAATCAACTTTTCTTTAGTGATCTTCGTAAAGAAATAAACTTAAATGATTATAATTGATTTCTTGAGAATCAATTTTTGTCTTTAATTACGAAATAAGTATATTTGTGTGTTTTTGTGTGTTAAGCGTTTTTATTAATTTTCAATTACAGAAGTAAGCGACGTTTTATTTAGGTATCATTTGTTATAATATTTTTCATACTTTCTAGTAGTTTGTACCCGACTTAGTCATAAATATGTATTAGTTTTAAATATGTATTAGGTTTATATGTGTATTAGGTTTATATCCTAGTTATACCCACTTAAGTCTAAATTGTAAGTTACCAGTTATAATTCTAAGTAGTTAATCGCTATCTATAAGTCTTAGTTGTAAGTCAATAGTTATAAATCTTACTTGTAATTCATCAGTAATTAATTTTAGCTGGAAGGTATTAGTTATACGTCTGAGCGATATGTTTTTAAATTATTTGTAAAGCGCCCTTGAGGTGATTTACCCAAGCGAGAAACCAAAAGCGGGAGGCCAAAAACGGCGCTATAGAAGTATTCCGATTATTATCATTATTATTATAACTTTTTTTTCTCTGTCTTGTGTTATATTTGACAAAAAATTGTTAATATTTTGTGGCTCCAGAGCTCATTTTCGACACACGTTCATTTGCTGGAACAATAAAACAGATTAAGACTTTTTCTTTATAATTTACAAAAATAATAATTTTTCCAATCGTTTATATAACATGTATACTAAAAAAACAATTAAAAGAATATTGTGATTCGCTTTTTTCATTGGTATCCGTTTATATATATTTGATCACAATTTTATATTTAGAATGCATTTGAAAAAAAAGAGATAGGTTTATTTATACCTCAATGTATTTTTAATGAACCGTATATTTCCCCCAACCAACTATTATCACAATAACCAAGTTCGGAACTACGCGTTTCGAGAATTGCTTCTCCGTCTTTCAACTCCTTGCCTAGGGCTTCCCCGCTTCGTGTCGGAGATCAAAAGCTCTAAAATTAGTTCCTGAACCCTCGCTGCCTCGCTCGGATGCTGTAGGACAATTTTAAAACCGTCACTAAATATACAACTGTCACAGGGAACGGCAGATGGAATACTCAAGACGGATGCATTCTGTAAATGCAAGGAATCAATCTGTAGATATTCCGCCATGTATTCAAAATTCAACCACAGTTATTCGTTTCTAACAGGGAAGGAACTAAATCAATCTAAATCATAATTCGAAAACGGTTAGTTATTTTTAACACGATAAGCACTGAATCAATCTGTAACTGTTCACAATTCGAACACGATTCTTTCTTTCTAATACTATTCGGCTGCTAATCCGAAGGTCGCCGGTTCAAATCCCGGCGTGGGCAAGTAAATTTTATTTGATTAGATTGTGTTATTTCACAATTTATTTATTAAATGTCATATCATATTAAGTTTTAATCTGGAGTGCCCTACCGGGTAAGTATGTTTTCTGTATATGTACATAATAAGATTAATCCTAGCAAGTAGTATTTGTACAGCGCCCTTGAGGTGATTTTTCACAAAAACGGCGCTATATAAATCGTCCAAGTATTATTATTATTATTATTATTATCTACTATATTTGCGGCACGTTGCAGAGCTGTATATACTGTCAGTATCGCTCCGGTGAAAGACTATCATTCAGAATCGAAACGTTGTTTGAAATGGCTTTCCATATCTGAATAATAACTTCCCCATCTTCCTCTTCCTCGTCTCCTTCCTCTCCTCAATACCTTGAGCCTCACAACACACCCCAATTGGGGATACCATAATCTCACTGACCCCAGAGGGTTGGGAGCAGCTGGGACTCTTGTGTTGGGACTCTTGCTGGGACTCTCACATAAAAATAAAATAAAAACAGTAGTCATGTCATGTATTCAACTATTACGCGGTTATTTTTTTCTAATACGATAGGCAACGATCAATCTGTAGGTTTTATGTTATGTATTCAAAATTCGAATACGCTTATTTTTATCTAATACCGTAGGCAACGATCAATCTGTAGGTTTTATGTTATATATTCAAAATTCGATTACGCTTATTTTTATCTAATACGGTAGGCAACGATCAATCTGTAGGTTTTATGTTATATATTCAAAATTCGAATACGCTTATTTTTATCTAATACGGTAGGCAACGATCAATCTGTAGGTTTTATGTTATATATTCAAAATTCGAATACGCTTATTTTTTTCTAATTCGGTAGGCAACGATCAATCTGTAGGTTTTATGTTATGTATTTAAAATTCGAATACGCTTATTTTTTTTCTAATACGGTATAGGCAACGATCAATCTGTAGGTTTTATGTTATGTATATAAAATTTGAATACGCTTATTTTGTTCTAATACGATATAGGCAACGATCAATCTGTAGGTTTTATGTTATGTATTCAAAATTCGAATACGCTTATTTTTTTCTAATACGGTATAGGCAACGATCAATCTGTAGGTTTTATGTTATGTATATAAAATTCGAATACGCTTATTTTTTTCTAATACGGTATAGGCAACGATCAATCTGTAGGTTTTATGTTATGTATTCAAAATTCGAATACGCTTATTTTTTTTCTAGTACGGTAGGCAACGATCAATCTGTAGGTTTTATGTTATGTATTCAAAATTCGAATACGCTTATTTTTTTCTAGTACGGTAGGCAACGATCAATCTGTAGTTTTTATGTTATGTATTCAAAATTCGAATACGCATATTTTTTTCTAATACGGTAGGCAACGATCAATCTGTAGGTTTTATGTTCAAAATTCGAACACAGTGGGACGATTTCTTTCAGAAAATAGAAAATTTAATTTCAATAGGAACCACACTTCTGAACTGAATCTGAAGATTTTTGATTCGTTACCCGTCCAACTTATATATAAAAATATATGTATTTTCATATGAAGCGGTAACTTGGTGATGTGACATTATAATTTATAAAATAAAACAATAACTTTGTTTTACATCACTTTTATTTATACTTTAGCCGACCGGGTTTCGCTACTACCGTAGCTTCTTCAGGGCAGTATACAACTAAACTATGAACTAAGATACACATGTGTTATGGATTAATACAAACAGGCTAGTGAAGGGCCAAGGGTGGGAGATCAGCAGGTACCTGCTGACCGGGAAGGGTATGTACTTTGTTTATTGGGAATAATTTAAAGATTGGACTTTTATTTAAATTTATTTGATTATTTATGAGTCTACTATTAGTGTTTTTTGCTTTCCTTATTTCTAATGCTTCTAGGTTATCTAATCGAATGCCGGTTGCATTTTTATGCAGTAAACTAGTGCCTGTATTTTTATCGAATGTGTGGTCTGTTTCTAAGAGATGGTTAAAAATTTGACATTCTACTAAGAGACCCTACTATTAAATTCCTCGATAACATTAAAAGTGCAATAAAAACATGTAAATCCCCAATCTTCCAAGACAAATCATACCAACAAGTTAAATTCTTAACAAAAAATCCGAAAGCCCCTAAATTATATGGTTTCTTAAAAATACATAAAACTGACAACCCAATCCGGCCGGTCGTGTCAAGTTGCAATTCCCCGAACTTCAAAATAGCATCACACATCACTAATATATTTAATACTTCTAAAGTCTTTTCCCCCAAACATACCATTAAGAATTCGTTTACCCTGATTGATGACCTAAAAACTTACATATTCCTAAGAGTGCAAAATTAGTTTCATTCGATGTCGTTAACCTCTTCCCTAATATCCCCGTAACAGAAAGCAAAAACATATTGTATAAATTATTACAAAATTCCATATTACCTAAAAATTTCGCTAATGATCTGTCTCACCTTTTTAACATTTGTTTAAATCAAAACTATTTTCAATTCAATCATGTGTTTTATCAACAAAAAGAAGGGCTAGCTATGGGCGCCCCCACGTCTCCCCTTATCGCTGATATATTTATGGACTACTTAGAGAATAATATTTTGAATTGTAAATCTCCCCTACTAAATAACGTGCTTTTATGGAAGAGGTATGTCGACGATATTTTATGTATATGGACCGGTACGGAGCGCCAACTTAACTCCTTCCTCCTACTAATAAACTCCTTCCATAAGCAAATTAAATTCACCATGGAAATAGGAATAAACACCACTTTAAAATTTCTAGACCTCACGTTATCAGTTATAAACAATAAAATAGATTTTAAAATTTACCGTAAACCCACTTATACAGACATAACTATCCATAACACCTCAAATCATCCAACCTCCCACAAACATTCCGCTTTCCACTCGATGATTCACCGGTTAGTTACGGTCCCTTTATCAAATGCTAATTTTTCACTAGAACTATCCATAATTAAACAAATTGCAATAAATAACGGTTATCATGAAAACTTAGTCATTAACATACTAAATAAAAAAAACTAAAAAAATGTCGTCAAATAAGTTTTTATTCAACAGTACCCCCCCTAATAATAATATAACAAATAATAATAATCAACCGTATCAATGGCGTAGAATCTTATATATCAATAACTTTTCCCAACAAAGCATTAAAAACCTTCCGTCAGAGATTAAACCAGCATTTTACACAGATAATAGTTTAGGTAAATTTTTAATTAACGGAAAAGATAAAGACAGTTTAGGCCACTCAGGCATTTATTCACTTCAATGTAATGATTGCCCGGCGTTCTATGTAGGCAAAACGTCGCGTAATGTTAATATCCGTGTAAAAGAACACTTAAGATGTCTAAATAATAATGGTTTCTCCGAATTTGCTAACCATCTCTTAGAAACAGACCACACATTCGATAAAAATACAGGCACTAGTTTACTGCATAAAAATGTAACCGGCATTCGATTAGATGACCTAGAAGCATTAGAAATAAGGAAAGCAAAAAACACTAATAGTAGACTAATAAATAATCAAATAAATTTAAATAAAAGTCCAATCTTTAAATTATTCCCAATAAACAAAGTACATTCCCTTCCCGATCAGCAGGTACCTGCTGATCTCCCACCCTTGGCACTTCACTAGCCTGTTTGTATCATTCCATAACACATGTGCATCTTAGGTCATAGTTTAGTTGTATACTGCCCTGAAGAAGCTACGGTAGTAGCGAAACCCGGTCGGCTAAAGTATAAATAAAAGTGATGTAAAACAAAGTTATTGTTTTATTTTATAAATCATAATATTTTTCACTGGAGTTAATTATTAGGATACACAGGCAATACAATACTCGATATTGAATTTAAAGATATGATAGTCTGCAAAGGTAAGTTTTTGTTTGGACCGAAATTCTGTTGAACTTGTTATATTTTTTTATTTTTTTTTATATGAATACCTCACAAGAGTCCCAACTGCTCCCAACCGTCTGGAGCCAGTGAGACTATGGCATTCCCAATTGGGGAATGTTGTGAGGCTGAAGGTATTGGGGAGGGGAAGGAGAAGGGGAAGAGGAAGGTTGGGAATAACAATAATATATATATAATAATATGGGTATATATTATGCACTGGTAATTAGCAGAACACTTCTTAAGCTATAATTTTTCTTCTCTCTAGAAGAGGAAGTACCAACAAATTTATTTAACATAACCATTCGCTCTAAAAATTGTATAAATGATATTACATATAATACGGACTGTGCTAAGCTAAATCATAAATCTAATATCAAATATCAAATATCTTTGAATCATAATAGATAAAAATATTAAATGGAAACACCATATCAACCTCACTGTAGAACAAATAAGAAACTTGTATATGTCTTCTATAACATACAAAACATATTAAACAAGAAAACTATTGAAGTGGTCTATTATGCATTAATTCACTCCCTATTGCAGTATGGCATTATCGGATGGGGGGGGGGCTATAAAGCCACACTACAGCCAATAATTACAATTAAAAATAATAATCATTTAAATCATCATTAAAAATCCATTCGACTTCCCTACTCTAGAGATATTTCCGGAATTTAATGCACCATCTATTACAGAACTGTATAAAAGAAACGCCTTACATCAAATTTACAAAGAATTTTTCATCAATAAAATTCACTCCACTGATAGTATAAGCAATATTTTTTATTGGAATTAAATTTAACTATAACTAAAAGACATGTATAATATAATAATGTAAGTGTACAGTGGTTTATAAAATAAAATAGAAAATAATATAATAACAGTTATAGTTGAAGTTTCACATAACCCGACTCATCCTAGTTGAGGAAGT
Source organism: Halesus radiatus (assembly GCA_022606495.2). Lineage (NCBI taxonomy): Eukaryota > Metazoa > Arthropoda > Insecta > Trichoptera > Limnephilidae > Halesus > Halesus radiatus. The sequence goes on along the minus strand of JAHDVE020009879.1, from coordinate 65,202 downwards.
AATTTTGCACATTATGTTATAATTTTATAATACCTATGAATATACACTCATATTAAGATATGCTCCGTAAACGATTAAATCAATAACGTCGAATTTGGGTGAGTGCACCGGTAAAAGCCCTATAATTACTTTTAATCCATTTTTTTACATTGTGTTTCAATTTTTTTTGTGAATCAGATTTTTTGATGCTAACTGGAAGAATGTTGAAAATTCTTATCGCAAAGTAAATTCCGTTGCCCAAAAGCAGTATTAGTAAACAAACGGTTTAATAGCCATCCCAATGCTAAGAACGACCACGACTCAGCACCAATACTTGTATTTAGGTATAAAATGGTACAATATATTATTAACCAAAAGGAAAATAAATGTAACCCATACTTTGAAATGTGAACAATTCAAAACGCAAATTAACTCCTTGAACTTGGACATGATAATGACATATTGTACCCTTAATGTATACTGTCTAATAAAAAATTGTTACCCCATCTACTTTGAAAATATGATATCATATAATGAAATGTAAAATAAAAAAAATATTAAAATAAGCATTATGGTGAACTCCAAATCTAAACTTTTTTTTAAATCACCGTTAGCCCCCAAATAATTGTTAAAGGTGCCTCTAAAATCGCTAAAAATCAATTCCTTTAATGGCCTATACTTCATAATTTAAAACAAAAATGAATAAAATACTTCTAAAATACGTACTAGATATTTACTAAACCTTTAATAAAAAAAATATATCATTCAGTTTGGATGGGTATTTTGGCCTCAAATCCAAAATTAAGTTATGTGTGAAACAGGCAGAGCAGCCGTTCCTCTTAAGGTGATACAAAACAGGCCTTTTTCATACAATCTGTTTGGATAACAATTGATATCATTTTTTTTTATTTTAGTACTGAAAAATTGAGCTAAAAACAGATATCCGCCAATACCTCTTTCATTGTTGTCACTTATAATAATCCTGTAATTACATTAGCAAAAGCAATTATTTTTAATTCAATGTATGTGCAAATGTTAGTGACTGACATGGTCGAAACACGCACACTTGTATCCTCATAGCTTGTACGTAATGTATCTAGATTGAGACATACTGCAATTCTGCAGCGTGTGTAAGCGGTCCCAGTATATAATTATTCACTTGTCTATTAGAGAACGGGATAGCACTAGGAAAACGTCTGCGAGTAAAGGAACGCACTATAGAAACTGCAGATTTTCACATTTCACTTTTCTTAATGCCGGGAAAGGAATTACGAAAACTCGTGCGAGGGTGCCGCAGACCCATTGGCTCCGGGCAGTGGGACTATATAGTATCATGTATTGTAAATTAATAATACATGTACTGTACAAATACAGTTATACCACTACCATCACTTTCATGGTCCCTCTACACGATGAGCCATCAGCTGCCCCACTACGAATGGCCCATCGTGTAGGGCGTCTGATGGCTTATGGCGCAGAGCGATGGCGTGCGATGGCGTGCGATGGCGCGGGATGGCGCGGGATGGCCTTGTTGTCGGTTTTTCGTACACACATCAAAGGATGGTGGCGCCCCCTACACGTAGCGAACTGCTCAATGTCCGCTTGAACGTGCTCAGGAGATGATGTCATAATAATAATAATAATCGGATGATTTTTATAGCGCCGTTTTTGTGGAAAATCACCTCAAGGGAGCTGTAGAAATATTACTTCATATTCTTATATTATTCTTATATTACATCTATTCTATGAAGTTTTTATTTTATTTTTACATCTATTTTCTCTTTTTGGACAGGCTATCATTACACATTATTTATACACCATATAAAGAGATGTAGTTAAATTATCAAAACTAAATACGGCTTTGTCTAAGTTTTCATATATTGTTGAGATTGGGAGCAGAGAGGCGGCCCCCCAAGTTGGCGCCAGTGTTGAGTACTGACACGTTGGGGGCCAGTGTTGTGGAACAAGCCCTACTCTAGGGCGGCAGTGTCAATCGGCAGAGGAAAATCACAGTTTGTACATATGGGGAATCATACACTAACAATTGGCAATATACACCCTATCTATTAATCTAAAATTCTCTATCTCTGGTACCATTAAAATCAGGGAAGTTACTTTAAATCACAGTTAAGTACTGCACGACAAAAAGAGATTTTTAAATACAGCTTACGTTGGGGCATCGGTCCGGAGTCGAGACTGCTCCAGGCAGGAACGGTGTCTTCATATTAGTTCACAAACCCGGTCCACTGTGTAGGGACCGTACAGGTAAACGGTAACAGTAGTTACAGTAGTTAGGACTTTTAAATGACGGGGTCGGAAGTGTGGCTCCTCGTGTCGGGACGCGGAACCATCCAAACGACTTCGACGACTTTTTAACAAGGAGCTAGGTGTCAATGCACGAGAGAATAGAAGTAATTAGTAATTCCGTTACGTAACAATATGTTAAATTGAAAAAAAGAAGCTAACTATATTTATTCCTTACGATATATTGCAAGACGCTAATACAAATGATAGAGTGATTGTTTCCATTATATTCAAGAATGTATTTAAGCTAAGACAATGAATTATTATCCATATATTTTTATGATAAATAACACAGAATACTCTTAAAAGGGGGAAGCGGTGGGGGAGACGGTGGACGGGACTGATCCATAGGGCCCTCAAATCTTATTTGTCTTGCTGGTGTTGGTCTGCACGTACGCCTGGTGGCGCTTGTCGGCCGGCTTCAGGATCTGGAAGGAGCACATCAGCGTGTCGTCCACTGACATCATTGCACCTGCATTATCGAATTCCCCGCAGTAGTTGGGCGCCGAGAAGTGGGTGACCAGTTGCCTCTTGGCAAAGAACTCATACCCGTCCTCTACCACCTGATGCACCCGGCAGATCACGTCAAAGTCGTGCTTGTTGAGGAACTTGGCCACTATCTCAATTCCGAATGTGAAGGTGGAGCTCACTCTGAGGTCGTTTTCGCCCCAGCCGGCGGTGTCCTTGGCGTGGTCGGACCACAGCAGGTCGCAGAGCAGCCCCTGGTCGGGCACGTCCGTGGGCCGCATGATGAGCCGGATCTGCTTCGTGGACTGGAGGTCAGGACTCAGGCCGCCGTGACAGCAGAAGATCTTCTCGTCTAATTTTTTTTCTATTGCGCCCTGTTCGGCAGCCACGAAATCTTATTTTACGGATTGTGGTAGCACGTTGAAGGTTATACAACGATATATTTGTAGTTACTCGAGGAATTCTCGTTGTAAATCATTCACTTTGACACTTCACTGGTCTTTTACATCGGACATGTGGCGAGTACATTCGACCGATGGCAGATGTCCGATGACCGATGCGTTAGTTTAGGAGATTTCAACATAAAATATTTGGGTTTTTATTATAAACTTGATTTAAGCCCGAGACGGCAACACTAAAATTATGTAATTTTTATAAATGTAATCTAAAAATTATGGCAGATATTTTACGCTATTCATACCGAATGTCACAGCACCCTATGCGACTCTCCAGGAGCAAGGCAATACCTCACGTCCTAGTCATTAGACCGACTCGACTCGAGTGATGAGAGGGAGAAAATTTGAGTATATATTTGCAACTTAGCCAAATTTGTATGGCAGCTGCGAACGGAAGTGGCGCCATCTCTACTTGATCAAATGACGCGGTACCCGTGTTGCAGGCCCGGCAAGCCAGGCGGAAAACTTTGCCAACGGAATGTCACAGCACCTTGTGTGACTCTCCAGGAGCAAGGCAATACAACACGTCCTAGTCATTAGACCGACTCGACTCGACTCGAGTGATGAGAGGGAGAAAATTTGGGTATATATTTGCAACTTGGCCTAATTTGTAAGGGAGCTGCAAACGGAAGTGGCACCATCTCTACTTGATCAAATGACGCGGTACCCGTGTTGCAGGCTCGTAACTGTATTTATTTCTTTCGATAGATTTTATTTGTAAGTTTGTCGAAATTTTTTTAAAGAACAAAATAATATTTATCATAGTTTATTGAGTTGTTTAGAATAGTAAGTTAAATGAGTATTATTTTTTTGTGAAAATCGTGACCTTTTAAATATGGCAGTAAGTATTTGGACCCATTTCGAAAACATAATGCCGGAAAAAAAGTGCTGTGTAAATTATGTAAAACTTTTTTTAATTATTAAAGTTCTACATGAAACTTAATCTTTTATCTAATTAATTAAAATTGTAGCGTTTACATAATTCTACAAGGATTGCTGCTATGTAGCAAGATATAAAATTATAACAAAAAAAATCATGCAAACATTATTTATTTATTTTGTACTCAAAGGGTTATTCGTACACTTTGCTCCCTTAGAGTAACAATATTATTACTCTAAGTTTGCTCCCTTCAGATTCTCTGCTCGGTACTCGCCTCGGGTTCACATTGTTCCCAATACCCACTATACTAACCGCAACTACGCCTAGCTACGGCTCGGTTATTCGGTTATTTGGTTATTTCAGTTATTTAAGTTATTTGGTTATGTTTATTCGGCAAAAGGGGACAGCGCTATATGAGCTCCATGCTGCATGTATATCTGTCTTTTTCTTTAGTAAGGCGAAACGGGACAGAGCTATATAGTTCGTATTGCGCTATCCCCTTTGTGAGGTGACAACTGCGCAATACCCAGTTATACCCACTGACAAAACGATAGCCAAATAACTGAAATAACCAACTGATAACTATCCACCTAGCCCTAGCCATTAGCCCAGTGGCCAGTATGAAGCGGCAATGTAAACGCGCGCAAGTATTTGAGGGAGTAATCAGTATATACGGGACAATTTTTATACGAATCAACCATTGTATTTTGATCCTACCAAGGAATTTACAATGTTTTGATAAAATTAATGACTTATTTACTAGTTGCACTTCGGAAATAAGAAACACAAATCTAAATATTGGGGAATCCCATTCAAAGCTAATTTACTTGGCCGTTATTATTATTTTCAAGGAGTTGTGGTATTATTAAATGCGATAATGAAATAAATAGTTAGCATTGAAAGGAGTGATAAAAATAATTTATAATATTCCTAATTCTTATTGTTTGAGACGTCATGACATACAATCTGAATTTTTATCTTATTAACCCCACTCTCTAATAAAAAAATTCAAATGTTTCCATTGTACAATAGATGTATTTGATATTTTTGTTAATTTAAACCATTTAAAAAATGGTCTGCTACTACTTAAATGCATTAAACGATAACTCATCTATTTCTACAAGATGTATGATATAGATTCTATGTAGAAATATATAAAATTGGAACATAAAAATACAAATCAAGCGAACGATTTTATTTTATTTTGTACGCCCGCTAATTGTTATTCCTGGTTGTTACCGCCCCGGATCGGTGCTTATCTCGTGTCCCCCCCACTCGCCAATACTATATAGTATATAGCCGAACAACCGAAATAACCAAATAACCAAAATAACCAAATAACCGTTATATAACCAGTTATTTAGCTCCTAATTACCAGTTGGTAATGGTATTGAAATTCTGGGTAGTTACCCAACACTAATCGTGTAGTGGCGTTGCAAATATCGCCGACCATCGCCAAGCCATCGCATCGGCCAGCTGATGGCCCATCATGCGAAATGGGACACTATTTTAATTCCCTGGATTTTTGCAAATGACTAATGTATTAAAAAATATGTACGGAGTGGTTTCAATTTATAATCTCGATAAATCCATCAATCTTTTCTGAATAGCATAATATTCATTTCTATAAATCTCTGTCTCCAACAAAACGTTTATACCAATTTATTATACCTATGTAGTTCACTTTAAATTCGAACTATTTATCAAACAATTCATTTGAAATTCCCGCGCAAACAGATGAGAAAAAATCTAATTTCAAGATTACATAAAATCTGTTTTGTTGATAACGAGGTTTGAATTTTATTAAAAGCAAAAATAATCACTAAATTATAATATTATTTACGCAAGTCCCCGGAATATAGTAAACTTTGCTATCAAACTGTTTATTTTCCAACAAAAAACCCATTGTTTTCAAATTAATTCATTGTAAAATACGCAGCATTTTATTAATAACTGTAAAATGTACCTAGATTTATTTAATAGCACACAAAACATTCAAAATTGTGTTTTATAAATAGGTTTTTAATATAAAAGTACTTACCGCGAGTCGAAATATAGGTTAGGAATAACAACACACAACTTGAACTGTCAAAGGCAAAACTGTTTGGTACAAGCAGGGAGATGCAATAAACACGAACACTTGGGTAATTTACACATGTATGTGTGTTTCTCCCAAAATATAGATTGCGCGGGTATTCGATCAAACAGTTTATACATTTTTACATGATTTCGAGGTAAGTAATTTTTCACGAAGTTTTATTACACTATGATAAAAATTAGATGGGTATTTTATTTATTTATTTATTGTTTCTTCACATTCGTTTCATTTATTATTTAAAATGTCATATTTAACCTCACTACGACTAAACTTGTATCGATGTTAACAATTAAAAATTACAATAAAAAAATAACACATTGTAACACGAAAAATAAAGATTTATAAATTAGTTATAAAAGATTATAATAAATTATATGAATATCGCTTTTAACCGTTTTAGTGCTATGATTATTTTGCAAGTATGTATATAAATTGCTACAGATATTCTGTGTTATTAAATAAAAAAAGTATGGTATTCAATAAAAATGCAATAACTTGGACAAATATCAATCAATTTTAATAAAAAAAAAATTAAATTATACAAGTATAATGATTTTTTACTAATATTATAGTTAGTTCTAATTTTTTAAAAAAACTACACATTTACTACTACAAAAAATATGTAAATATAAGATTATTTCACTTCACAATTGTGTTTTTGAAAATGAATCCGAAGATTCACTTCCTATTCGCAAATCTTTTATTGCGATATACAATAATGTCACTTCCGTCGCCACTGTCTTCATTTATGGGAACAAAGGTCTCGTCGTCCGTAGTGCAGCTGTCATTTGATACATTACGATCATCCGCAATAGAACTAACTTCCGACATGGTGAAAAATATCAATTCACTTTAGGGTGTATTTATTTTAACAGGATAAACAATAAATACATGTATCAAGACACACGCACACAGCTCTCCCGAGGACGACAAGAAGCACACTGAAAAATGCAGCGCTATACCGTTGCGTCGCTATTTACGTAACTAAAGCTTACAGCGCGATGGCGCTGGGCCATACTCTAATGGTTAATATTGGAATATCGACAAATCATTATTGTTACAAAAATGATTCATAGAGGTGGGGGTTAAAATTTCCAGTTGGGATTCAATTGAAAAACTCTTTTTTTTTTAAGAAAAATACTTTTAGATTCATCAAAATAAAAACGTAATGTTTGCATATGCGGAAATACAAAATAATGCGCTTAATTTTTTAACATTATTTAAATAAAACGCGTACATATTGAAAGTGAATTGACGCCATTTTTAATGTTGTCAGTGCGATATGACATTTATCGAAGGTGCTAACCGCATAAAATGGATTTTAAAAAACAGGTTGTTAGGTTCTTAAGGCGTTCTTAAGACGCTCTTACACGATACTTATTTTCGTCCAGTTTTCATGTGGATTAGATTTTTCCATAGAAAAAGACAATCCACATGAAAACTGGACGAAAAAAAGTATCGTGTAAGAGGGTCTTTAGACAATCCTTTTTTCGTCGATTTTTCATTTGAATTGTCTATTTCTATTGATTTTTCTATGGAATTTTCCATAGAAAAAGACAACGGACATGCAATCTGGATGAAAAAAGTACTGTGTAAAAAAAAAATCATGAGCAATCTGGAGGAAAAAAAGTATCATCTAAGAACGCCTTACGAACCTAACAACCTATTTAAAATATTTAATATTTACAGTTGGCACTTTATATGCAACCATTGCCTAATCGACCCCTTATAACTTGAATAACAAGGTTCCATCTAACACAGCAATGTCATGCGATAATAGGCTATAGAGAAATTTACTTTAGAGTTCATTATCGTTTAGCAATGCCGTTTCAGATGGAACCTTGTTATTCAAAAGGGTCGTAATGTCATATTATAAAAAATGAACACTGCGGCGTTAACTCTCCCTCAATATTAACGCGTTATTTAAATAAAGTAAAAAATTAAGTGCATTATTTTGTTTTTCCGCATATGCAATAATTTTATTTTTATTTTTATGAATGTTTCATAAAAAATTTATGGGTTTTTTATGAGTTTTTCTACTGAGTCCCTACCGGATATATTTACCCCGATGGGTACTAAAGCGGCTCGAAGGTATGAGAAATCATTATGCAGTATACAATGTAAGGTGAGTCTGCGTTAATGTGGAATCTCATAATATAAGATATGTTTATTATAATATGCAATTAATTTAAGAACGACGAAGATGAAAAAAAAAGTTATGATTCCTCGTCTAACACAAACATTATTTTTTTTTTAAAGTGAACGAATTAGACAATTTAATATTTTCTGGAAAACTTTTAAATATAAGCGGAGCCTAAAACAAATAATTTCTTTGACCAAAAGAAGATTTAGTATGAATTGCTGCAAAGTTTAGACCGGAGCCAATTCTAGTAGTACGAATTTTACAAATTAATGTATTTAAAAAATCTACGAAGCATCTGCGTTATGTATAGCTGTTTTACATTCATGACATTACATTCATTGTAAAGTGACTGATTTGGTTACCGACTTTTCTTGAATGTGACTGAATCAGTTTTTGAGCAATTTTAAGTGGTTCCATATTAGTATTTATGCAAGATCCTAGCACACTATATTATAAGAAAGCGGAGACTGAATTATTGCAAAATAAACAGTTTTTAATTTTTCTTTGTCCAGTATATGTCCGAGTTCTTTCAAAATATAGGTAAGCCTCCTGGTATTATTTACCAACATTTTGATATGATCGTTCCATCTCAAAAATCCATCTATTTTTACCCTTAGGTATTTGATGTTATTTACATTTTCTAATGAGATGCAGTATAATAATAAGGTATAAAAATAATAAGTTTATTCCGGGGTTCATGCAGGGGTTGTGCAATGCAATGTAGTCGATATGGCATATATGTAGGCATTGATAATTATTATAATAATAATAATTGGATGATTTGTACAGCGCCGTTTTTTGGAAAAAATTACTTCAAAGGCGCTGTACAAATATTACTTCCTATTATTTATCTAATTATATATAAACAGATACAGGAAAACATACTTACCTGGCAGGTCGCTTCAGATGAACACAGTTTTATTATAAAATTTAAGTATAGAGATGATATTTTTACAGTTGCTATTTTATCCTCCTTTTCTATTGATGTTACATTTATTACAAGATTGATGGCACAAGAAGAGTTGGTATTCATTTCAAATATTTATAATTTTAAAGGACTGGAAATTATTTATAAAATTACCTTAAAAGGCTTAAGAAGTTTTTAATAGATATTAACATTTTTTATTTATTTTTTAACACTTTTAGTTATTTGCAGTGTTGCGGGCTGTGGATGCATTTGCGCACAGATGAGTGAATTTTTTAAACTTTTTCTATAAGTGACTAGGTAAGCACTAACCGGCTAGCCTAGCTAAGCAATTTACTGGTGCATTTCTTCAATTTATGGATATGATTGTCTGAAAAGATGAGTTTTAAGTTTAGTTCTGAATTCTATCAAGTCTTTGATAATTCTTAAGTGATGCGGCACTTCATTCCAGGCTTTAGGTCCCGATACACCGAAAGCGCGATCACCTAACTTAGTATTAGGTGTGCGCTTTGGTTCCTTAAACCTCCCGATAGCTGATGACGCTGCTGACCTAAGGGTGGACTGTCGTGAATTGGTATTTTCAGGAATACACAGTTCTGATAAGTATGCCGGAGCCATTCTGTTAAGTGACTTAAATACCATCCAGCAGAGCTTGAACTAGATTATTTCAGGACATTTGAGCCAGTGGTGATTTTTGAGGCATTATAGTACACCATAAAATATTCAATTTACAGCATGCACACATAACATAAAAAGAAAGGGTTTTACAACAGGAATAACACAAAAAAAATAAGAAATTAAAAATTAGTACATTATGAGGAAATTATTTTTCATATGCTTTAGGCATTCGGAAAAACTGTATTACAGGAATTATTAAAAAAATATTTCATTTGCATTAGCCCATTGAGTATTACAATTCAGGATCGTTGGCTGGGGGGGTTCTTATAAATCTTCATTATTATCACTTAAAACAATACAAAGGGGACTAATTAAAATTATACTTAAAAACCATATGACTTTTCAATAAACAATATTATCAAACTATTTTCAGTCCCACCGCTATCAAAAAATATATAGCATTACTCAAAACTCATAAATATATCAGTAACTATATATATTCAGCAGCAAATAATAGTGTTGGAAATAACACCGTAGAAGGTCTGTTGTCTGTACCACTTATAAACAACAGCAGCCAACATAATTTTGTATGTAAAGGGTATAAAATTATTCAGTGATCTTCCTACATCAAGAAAAACTTAATAATAATAATAAGAGTAAATTTCTATAGCGCAGTTTTGTGAAGGTTCACCTCAAGTGCGCTTTCACTAACTAACCTAACCTAATATAATTGTAAAATAACAGATATAATAAATAGTATATCTGTTACTATAATATATATATATATACATGCAAATTAAAACGATGACATAAAATATTCATGAGCAGGTATAATATAACAATTTACAAACTAAGGGTGTAAATAATAAAATATAAAGTAGTACAAATAACAACAGAGCAAGAGAATATTATTTGACATTATATACATGGTTTTTCACTGAATACTAATGGAATTATATAACAAGGAGAGAAAACCGCAACTAAATAAGCTATGGAGGATTGACAGAAAAAATGTCCTGAAATTGTGTTTCTACGTACATGAATTTATGTTTTATATCGGATAGGATTTTTTGAATAATTTTGTTTTTAATACCCATTTGAACTCTGCTAAATTCTGGATGTTAGCAATATTTCGGAGAAGCTTTCCAGATGACCGGGTCGGATATACGAAAAGCGCGATCATAGTAAACGGGTTTATTTGACCGAGAGGGTTCAACTAAACGGTTAGCAGCATTCAAATCTGCTGACCTCAAAGAAAGCTATCTATCACCTATATACTGTATATACCATATGTATATATACTTACCATAAATAAAAATAAAACAGAAAAGACAAATGATTAGAAATTAAAATCTCTCACAAAGAAATCAAAGAAGAGGAGTTATCCAGAATTTTGAAAAGAACTAGGTAGGAGCAGTGTTTTTAATAAAACCTAGTCCGCCTCAACACAGGAACCGCAAATAAGGAGGACTAAGAAAAACATTACAATTTGTCTTATTATCTTTTTAAAATTTTATTAAAATGTATTCTAACAAAAAAAAATTATATACTATATGTTGAAATGTAAATTATACAAGTACTATTTTTATCTTGTATTCATAAATTACTTTATTTAAATTACCGTTCACTCGACACCCATTGTAAACTGTCTGTTAACATATTTATCACAAAGTGTATAACTATAAAAATAAATAAATGATGTCTCATACACCAGTGACATATTAGTATGCACATTGGATTTATTTTACAACCTTTTACTAATGATCGTGCGTATCTGTAGAACACTAGTTATTTACATACTTTTATAATGTTTTGAAATGGTTATTCATTTTTCTATAAACTTACCTTTCCTCGGTTGAAACATTATTTATTTATATTTTTTTATATATTTTTTCACTATATCTGTAAAACACGAATTATTTACATACTTATGTAATTTTTTTTAAATTTGTTATTTATTTTATGATACTTATCTTTCTCGAATCGAAACATTAACTAAGAGATTGTTTAAATAATGTTTAATAAAATACAACACATATTTAGAATAGAGCACACTGAATTTTTTGGTACCAATAACATGTTAAATAAAGTTAAATTTGTTTTATTTTATATCAATTTTTACTTATTTTATATTTAGATGCATAAAAACTTCAAGTTATATAAATACGATAAGCATAATGTTTTTAAATATAAAAATATTTATTAAATATTTTATAAATTTACATAGGCTCAGTATTTATAAAAATCTAATCATAAATATTACTTTTTCTGACCGTCCAATTGTATGTTTTACAAAATATTTAAAATACGAATATGATTTTTACAGTGGATGAAAGTATTTTTAATCCTTTATTGTTGCGTTTTTGTAAATGAACAAAACCAAATATTTGTAATCCGCATTACAACAACAAAAAAAAACATTAAAATTACGTAGTGTTCATAAAAAAATTAAACCACACACTGTTCTTTTTTTTAAATTTATCCTATCGACAAGTTACAGAAAAATCTTCACAGCATTTTTCAACTATTCAACTTTTTAAATGTTTTTGTAAAACATGCGTAGAATGGTCAAAAATGTGTAATATTTCCAAATATTTTTCTCTTTTAAAACACCATATTTATCGTATTGCACAATAATATTATCATTATTTTGAATTAATAAATAATAACTCTCCGATTTCCCTCTCCCCGTTAAGGGCCAACACTCAAAAATGGTCCTAAACATCACTTTGCAGGTTGCTAACTCAAACAATACCTTAAATGATCTATCTGTAAATTCTATGCGGGTAGTTAGGAAAATGTATTAGTTTTCAAAAGACAAAAATCCTCAAGCTGAAATCCTTAAATTCTATGAAATACATAACAAGTGCAGTTTGAAAGCCAGTGAAATCAATTTTGTTTTAATTAAAACTCCAGTACGTTTTTCATATAGAAATAAAAAGACTACAGTTTGAGAATTATTGTTATTACATTATTATTATTATTATTACCTTATACATTTTAGTAATTACCCATATTAACAGATTATTATTAACATTTGTAATGTTTCTAGAGTTAGCAAACTGCAAGACGTGTATTTTTGGGTGCTGACTAAGAAATAAAACTTTATTTGCCCACGCCAGCGATCAAATCCATATCAGATCCAAGGTTCCTGTCCTGGGCTCAGAGTCAAGGAGCTTTCCGCTCTTCAATTAACATGCAGTGACTGCTTCTCTTGCTTTAAAAAAAGACTCCAGGAATTGTTTCACTGCCATCATCGACACTATTAAATTCCATGTACTGATGAGGAACACTAGACAAAATGTAACATTTTTCTGCAACGCGTACACAACCAACTATCAGTCTCACTCACTAACCAATAGGATGCATGATGTGGGTAGCAAGTTTGGAGGTATTGTTGATATATTTGCTGACACCATTTATAAAATGAAAAGTCATCTCTACCAGCTCTTTTATGAATCCCATAATTAATTATTGTGGGACACATAATGTAGTATAAATGATTTGTGTTGTAATATTGTTTTAGTTTGTTACTTTATGGTTTAAAAACTTTATGTAAGTATGTATGTACATACAATTTTCGATAGGTCAATATATTCTGTTATTAAAATCCATATAAAAGCCTAGTTGGGCGTATAATCAAATAAAACAAAATAAAATAAAATATGAACAGGGAACCTAAGATTAAAAATAAAACAATGTGCACATTTGGTTTTCAAGATAATTTATTAATATTAAAAGAACAAAATTAAAATCTAAAGAGTAACAAACGTAATTTTATAAATATTTACATAGAATACACATTCTTAATGGAATATAATAAATCAATCAGTATTTGGCTTCAATATTCTCGAGTAACTCAACTTACTGCAGACATCATCGATGGGAATTCATCTCTCTAACTCAAGTGATAAGAAAACCCTCGTAAATCCCGCCCACCACTGTACATCATTCGTACAGCTCGTAGATAATAAAAACAAGGGAGATGAGCCGTTTTTTTATGTGAGTACCGCACAAGTGTCCCACCTGCTCCTAACCGTCTGGAGCCAGTGAGAATATGGCATCCCCAATTGGAGTATGTTGTGAGGCAAAAGGTAGAGGGGAGGGGAAGGAGATGGGGAGGAAGAAGGTGGGGAAATACCTGGCTATTCAGATCTGGTCACCAAATACAGCTAAAGCCATTTCAAGCAACGTTGCGATTCTGAATGGCGGTCTTTCACCAGGGCGATATTGGAAGTATCTACCACTCTGAATGTGCTGCAAATAAAATATATATTATTTTAAATGAATAAATTGTGAAACAACACAAATTAATCAAATAAAATTTACTTGCGCACGCCGAAATTTTAACCCGCGTCCTCCGGATTCGTAGCCAAGGATCGTATCCACTGAACCACAGAGGTTATCAAAATGCGATGAACCATTATTAGTATGAAACCACGCGAACAACACGCGTTGCCAACATCGTTCCCCTAATGCAAATTGCAACTCTACGCGCAGCGCCGCTCTGCCTTTTTTCTACCTACACACCAAACGTATAGCCGCTTTGATAGTCCGTGGAGTTTGGTTTTTGTTCAGCGACAATCGGCCATGCCGTAACTCCATTTGTTTTTATTATCTATGATTTGTACAGCTATTTGCAAGAAACGTGCCTTAGGAATAAGCTGCCTCACAAATGTTATTATCAACTCAAAACTAAAAACTATTTCTGTTCCCACCATCTTAACCCGTTGACCCCTGAATTATTAAGCTATGAAATTGGCCCTCACTCCAGAATTAATTTTGGACTAAAATTGGACATCTGCATTAGTGTACTAAATCTCAAATAACTTTTAAGCTATAGGTTAAAATACAGTATTTTCTTAAAATTTACTTGTGTATTGATCAAGCTACATAAAAAATATAAAATAATATGTGTAAATGTGGATATAAAAACAGCTTTTTAAAAAAACGTTTTGTTTTGTTTTTTACTTATTTCTTAATAAAGTGGAAAAAAAAAGAATATTATGAATTTTTATTTGCATATATATATATATATATATATATATATATATAGATACCAACTTCGAACTAACAAAAAAACAATTAGTATAATAGTCCTCAAAGTAGTCAGGGAGGTGAGGGGTCACTTTGCATTTCCAGCGAGATTTTGAAGAAATTCAATGACCGCCGGCCGATTAAAAAACTTTACAAACATGTTATTGCCAATACTTTAGTGAGCCGTCTTAAATATAAGATTGCTATCAGCAAGTGCCGCTAGCACATAAAACACAGTTTACAATTCTTTGAAATAAATTAAATAAAAGCCCTACAGTAGCAATAGGCAGCCTGCTCACTGGGTAGAGAAGGTTATCTCCACATTTATGCACCTCTAACCATAGTTGACACAGGAAGAGGGAGAAATGTTCCCTGGCACTGTACACAAAAATTTTACAATTAATATATACTACAAAATAAAGGCTTCATTTTTAGAGCGATTGGCATTTCAAATTTGATTCACTGATGTCACTGATATTTCCATTTCTGGTGGCGGAATTTGGGTTTAAGTACTTGATTATTAATTGTTTTTTCTGTTTAATTCGTAGAACTCCGTTTATTTTTTTAAGAAATTTAATGTAAATCTAATTTAATAATGTTTTTATTAAGTTCTGCAATTATTTTAGTTTTTATTATTGTGACAGCTGTTTCAGCGTTTAAGGCATTAATACACTTTTTCAAACATCGATTAGTGAATAATCACATCCCGCTTGACAAGAACCTAAACCCTTACATATAGAAAGAAAGGGACTTATTATATTTACTTGAACAATTGTTAATAAATAAACGAACAGATGATCCCAATATAACAATAATTAATAAAGTAAGGAACATTATTTATTCTCCACTAGTCATTATGTTCATACGACCCAAACAATATAACAGTTGACTACAAAGTAACTAACTAGATTTATATTAAATTTCTAAAAAATGAAGTACTTGAGACACACACCCGCCAGGCTGGCGTGATTTGGGGACAATGGGTTAACGCTCTTACATTAACTCTTTTCCTTCCAGTACCCAATCCCATTCCTTCCCCACTTGAAGACATTAATTTTTTTTAAGCCATCACACTTGTGGAGGAATAAATAAGTCATTATAAATTGTGTCAATATATCGAGGGTTAAGGAACGATACCTCATAAGTGACATTTTGTCACATTAAGTATTTTAGCATTTTTTTAATTACAATAGTGCTAACGACATCTGGTGACGAGAGCTTAAAATTCTAATAAAATTATTTTGCTCACGATTTGATCACAAAATATCCAGCACAGGGTAAACAAGTAAGATTTTTTCCTTTTTTTTTCCTTCATTTTTGAAAAGTATTTAATTTTTATTTAAGAGGTATCGTTACACCCTCGATATGTGTTTTAGTGAAACTTCATCTATCGTAATATGTGACATTCGGATACATGGATAGCCGCCGATGGAACACATATGCAATAGCCGCGTAATTAATGTAAAAACATTCATTCAAAATAATATGTATATAATAGATAGAAATACATTTCTCGACAGCATATAATAGTTTTATATAAATACATATAATATTATTGATGAAGAAATGTTCACATGTATTTCTTATCGTAGGGTTTTCATCAGTTAATGCGAAAAAGACTTATCTTAAAATAATATTATCGATGGATTAAATTCTGTTTGACAATTTTTTTTTTCACAAATTGGTACAAAAAACGTAATTTTATTATGTACTTTCACATGTGTCGGATTAAAAAATAGAACTTACTCAATACTAAATAAAATAAAAACTTAAAAAATTGCTAGCACATAGCATGTTGTTTCATAAAAATATATATATAATAATACAAAGTGAGGTAAATATTTCATTAAAATAAACAGAGAGCCCTAAGATTTCAACAATCGTCGTCTGAAATGCTGTACAGCTTGACATGGTTAATTTTGTAGGTGGCCAAAGGAAGAACTAACGAATGAATGAACTATTTTTTTATATCCATATATGTCAGTGGCGTGCAGTCCATAAAGGCTAAAAAGCTGTGCCAACTATAAGAAGTATTTTAAAAATTTAGGTGACAAATTTCTTATCAAAATGTATTTTTTCCATGAATTTAGTAAGGAACTTGTACTCAGTTGTATTATTCAGTTGACCATAACAATCAGGGGGGAATGATAATATAAGTCATTTTCAAGTCGACTGCTCAAAGGAAGAAGGCAGTAACTCAATTTAGGTAATTTTACAGGAGAACCATTTCAATGTTTGAAAATCTTGTTCATATTCTTAGGTGAGTGATTATTTTTATTTTTTTATTGAATATGTATTCATTTCAAATGCATTTTCTAACTTACTTAGTATTTTACTCAATATGGCACTAATTTATGACTCCCAGAATGAAAGTAAACCGAAAACAATTTTTTTTTAGTTACTGCTTTAGTTCTTTGGAGCATTCTAAATATTCAATGCGCAATTCATACCTGAACATGAAAAACTACACACAGCCTACCTGTGGTCATAGAGCAATACATCCCACTGGTATATGTACCTACTATATATGGGAATGGTTGGAACCATAGATAATAGAAATAAAGGAGATGGGTCATGAACCATTATTAGTACGAAACCGTGACCACGAAAGTGTCGCCAACATCTTTCACCCATACTATTGCAAATCCCTTATACGCACAGTGGCGTCCCGCTTTTATTTCCATCTACACACCAAACGAACAACTTTCATTGACTATGCCACTTTGATAGTCTGCGCAGTTAAGTCATAGGTCAGCAAGAGTCGGTACGCTTCTACGCCATATTTCCCACTGTTTCTATTTTATCTAGATTGAAGCATTTAGTTTAATAATGAAATAGTGGACTCCCTAGCTGTGTCCTACCTAAAAAGATCCATCTTTACATTGTTTTAAAGGCACAATATTTATAAATTCGTGAAAATATGTGCCTCATACGTTCTTAAACTACTGATCATTTATACCTTCTTAATATGTGCCAACAGTGACTTTTGAGTGAGCAAGAGTGCTAAGATTGAAAAATACGACATTATTGATGTTGTTGAAGCCAAAAAATTTTTTTTTTTTCAAAATTTTAATTTTTTGTATGGAGATTTAGATGGTAGGAGGGGCAGAGCCCCGTCTTATTCAATCTTAGCATTCTAGCTCACTCAAAAGTCACGAGCCGCCACTGTTGGCACATATTAAGAAGGTATAGATGATCAGTAGTTTAAGAACGTATGAGGCACGTATTTTCACGAATTTATAAATATTATGCCTTTAAAACAATGTAAAGATGGATCTTTTAAGGTAGGACACAGCTAGGGAGTCCACTATTTCCTGTGTGCCAGCATACTTCACAATCAAGCTACAAGATTCAGTAAAATGGGCAAATAAGGATTGTATTATTATTTTAGGATGGTGATGATTAATCGAGATGGGCATAAATGATTGATCGAAGAAAGCAATCACATTGTTGTTTGACATTATAATATAAATGAAAAAAAAAATTATTTAACCACTTTATTTTATTTATTACAAATATAAAATAAAGTGGCTCAAAAAAAAATCATTTAAAATAAATAATTGATCTGATAATAATCAACTTTTGACAACACGGGTCACCTGAAAACAAGAAGGATGCATATTATGTAGAGAGTCTGGAGGAAAATTGTTATTACCAACTGACTTAGCATAAATAATTCAAAAGCATTAATTAATAAACAAAAAATAATATAAAAAAATCTTAAATTCCATCTCCAGCCAGGTGAAATACACAACGATTTACAAATATCGTCAGCTGTTTCCATACTAGGTGAAAATACACAACAGTTTACAAATGTTGACATCTTTTTCCAGACTACATGAAGTACACAACGGTTTACAAATGTTGTCAGCTGTTTCCATACTAGATGAAGTACACAACAGTAAACAAAAAATAATATTCCTGCTGTTTCCAGTCTAGGTGAAGTACACAACAGTTTCCAGATGTTCACAGCTGTTATCAAACGTGAAGTACATCAACAGTTTTCAGATATTGACAGCTGTTTCCATACTAGATGAAGTATACAACAGTTTACAAAAAATGTTGACAGCTGCTTCCAATCTAGGTGAAGTACACAACGACAACAGTGATAACGGTGAGAGTGAGCAGCATGCCCCCGAGAAGGATGAACTTGTCCTGCCTCGCCCGCCTCTCGATGAGGCTGATGGTGGTGTTGGATAGTCCCAGGGTGTTGGCCATGTCTATGATCCTGCGGTGGGCCCCCTTTAGGGTGTCTTTCTGGTTACGGAGACTGGTTAGGACGTTGGAACCTGCAATACACATGAAATATGTTATATTAATTTGTTTTAGGTTTGAAACCTTCATCGCAGTGACACCATCTGATGATTAATATTTAAATCTAATATAATCTAATGAAACAATAAAACTTTGTTTTAACCACTGTTATTTTTCATACTGGCCGGTTTCGGAACAACCGTTCCATCGTCAGGGCAAAATATATACTAAACAATATTACAAAATTATGGCAGAACATACATAATAAGTGTCACAGTGGGGATGGAGGCGTGACTAGGGATTAGTAAAGAGTGGGGGAAGAGATAGAGATTGAGGGAGGGGTGAATATAATATAATCAATTTCAAAACGTCAAGGAACTCCAGTTCAATTTTATAATAAAAAATTTATCAATAATGACATTCAAACTTAAATATCAGCAAAATTCGTTTTTTCTAAAGTTAGTTTTCATAGTTAAAATAATTTTCAAAGTCCGCTAAAAAGCTCCAAATCTATGCCCGGTCAGTATTTATCAGTTTTGACGTTAGAATGTCAAATGTCAATGAGCTTTACCGTACATAATTTTATATTCTATTCATGGTAAACCATAACTTAACGTACGTAATAAAATTATGTACCTTTTTAGAAACTTTAACTCAAAGAATAATAATAGTATTGAGCATTAACATTATTATAATATCTGTATTGATAATTGGTTTGCTCATGAATACTCTAAATTCATTCATTAATAATATTTTTTTTTATATACTCGTATATATATTGAACAATAATTTTAGAGCTTAAAGTCACCCAAGTTAAAAAAAAAATTTAATATTTAAAATACAAAACAAAATCAAAAAATACAAATGTCCATACTACTCTGAAAACAGAATGTGCATGTGACGTCAGATGTTCCAAATGCAATGGTACCAACATAACAAGGTGTTTTGTTGAGACGATTTTTTTATTCGCTTTTAAATAATGATTTATAAATTCTACGTATGATTATACATAATAATAAGTGGTACAAGCGCTTTACAGAAGGCCGAGAAGATGTTAATGACGATGAGCGTCCCGGAGTTGCAACCACGTCAACAAACGAAGAAAACATCGAAACAGTGAAGAAAATGGTTTTGGAAAATCGTCGAATCACTATTAGGGAAGTTGCGGATGTTGGCATATCAATCGGCTCATGCCATGCAATTCGGATGTTTTGGGTATGAAACGTGTGGCAACGAAGTTTGTTCCGAAATTGCTAAATTTTGAGCAAAAGCAAAGTCGCATTAGTATCGCTCAGGAGTTGTTGAATGACGTCAACGACGATCCAGATTTGCTCAAAAGGGTCGTCATAACTGGTGATGAAACGTGGGTATATGGTTATGACGTCGAAACCAAGGCCCAATCATCCCAATAGAAGCGGCCAGAAGAGCCAAGACCGAAAAAAGCACGCCAAGTTCAATCAAATGTGAAGGTTTTGCTCACTGTTTTCTTCGATTACAATGGCGTGGTGCATCATGAATTCTTGCCAACAGGTCGTACGGTTATTAAGGAATACTACAAGGAAGTTATGCAACGTTTGTGTCAAGCAATATGGCTCAAACGATCGGAATTGTGGAAAAACAAATCATCGATTTTGCATCACGATAATGCACCAGCTCACACATCAATGCTTGTTCGTGATTATTTGGCCAAAAACAACACCATAATCATGTCTCAACCACCGTATTCACCAGATTTGGCTCCCTGCGACTTTTTCCTATTCCCGAAACTGAAGAGACTGAATGAAAGGAAAGCGTTTTGCCACAATTGATGAGATAATGTCAGAATTGAAGAACGAGCTGATGGCCATACCGAAAAGCGCATTTCAGAAATGCTTCGAGGATTGGAAGAAGCGCTGGCATAAGTGCATTATATCGGAAGGGGATTACTTTGAAGGGGAGAAAATGGATATTGATGAATAAATAAATACTTTTCCAAAAAATTCAAAATTCACCATTTCTTTTGAACAAACCTCGTATATGAATAGATATTTTTAAAGCCATTATATTTTTCACTGGAGTTCCTTATTGTACACCATTGAATTATTTGTAATCCTGGATACAAAATGACTGTTTCTCTATAAGCTTAGACGCGCTGTGTTGAAGTTCGGTCGACGACTGATTTATATCCATGGAAACGTCAAAACCGTTCGGGTCCATAGTAAAACTAATAGTGTGAAAAATGTATATCTTATATTAAAAAAAATTAAAAACATATCTTTTTAGAAAGGGCTACCAACTTTAACAAAATGTAAAGAGCCCTTGTGGTGATTGACTAAGTGGCGCTATAAAAAGTTGACCATTATTATTTAATTTATCAAAAATAATTTTTTACAAAATTCGAAAAAATGTGACCTTACTGGGGTACCCTGTTCTAAGGTCTCATTTTACATGGTTTTGTGTAGGAATTATAAATTAGGTCAAGTTTTTTTTGTAAGTATATTAAGTGAATTTAAATATAAATATTACATATAAGCATAGTTAACAGGTAAGCAATATAAAAATATGTAATATGCAAGCAACTCATTAGCCATAAAAATTTATTTTTACGTATGGTATCCCTACAAACAAAAGACAATCGACTGACGTTCTGTTATCCACAGAACTGAGATTCATTCGCTTTTCTGCCTCCCGCTGAATCGGTCGTGTAGTAGAACATACTAGTGACTTGCTAATTTGCATTTGCATCACTTCTCGCTTTTGAATTTACCTTCTGAATTTGTACGCGTCGAGAAATATATTTATCAAATGGTGACCCTTCTTTTCTTAATATCTCCGCGACAATCTTTAACGAAGACGCTTGGTAAGTATACACAATACACAACATACCGTCAGACATATTTAATACCGTTAAAAAAATATATTATGAGAGGAAAGTTAAAAAGCAATAAAGGAATAAAAACTCTAGAAGAAAACATAACATGAGAGTTAGTCTTTGTTACGTTGCAACATTGTATCTATATTCTTCCTTCCCGTATCCATAATCCATATTTTAATATGTACTTCTTGTGATGCCGGTTAATTTTTTTATTGCTAAGGATGTCAAATAATTTTATAGAGAAATATTGCAAATTTCTTTTTCTAGGACTGGGTAAAAATGCGGATTACAAATCTTTGGTTACGTTTATTTACAAAAACGCAACGATAAATGATTAAACTGGTCAGAAAAAAGTAATATTTCTGATTAGATTTTGATAAATGCTAAGCCTATGTAAATTTATAAAATATTTAATAAATATTTTTCTATTTAAAAACATTATGTTTATCGTATTGGGTAATAATACTATCATTATTTAGAATTAATAAATAATAACTCTCCGACGTCCCTCTCCCCCTTGACGACAATTGTTGGTGATTTTAAACTGTTGAAAATAACTGTTTGAAATAATGCCGACGTTGATGCGAACACCAACAAACATATGAACAATAATCCAAAAATATTAGGGAATCCCAACGTTAAAGAGTTCCTTTGGGAATTGGGACTGTTATAACAGGTATATTTTACTTCACACTGACAGAATTGCTTGACGCTAGGCGCTACGTATCGGTCGTATAGGATAGGAAAATCCACAAAGATGTCTAGTGGGAAGGTACATAAACAAAAGACCATTCGAAACTATGCATAACATCATTTACAAAATATAAACTGTTGTTTATTTGGCTTCAAGACTGCTAAAACAATACATAGTCATAGACTGAACATGCATATTCATAGTGCTCATAAACGGACCTAACCCCAGACGAACCAGGTAACTACTTAATATGGACAGAAACTCACTGAGGGAACTGAGGGACACTGCCACCTCAGGAGACACGTGCAGCTGTTGGGAGTGGAAAACACCAATAGATGCAAGAAATGTGAAGAGGATGAAGAGACTCCAATTCACCTATGATGCCTACGTTATATAGATAGCTGAGCCTCCTGACGCCTCCTATCTGGAATGCCTGGGCTTCACCCTCGTAGGCAAGTTCAGATCAAAAGGAGGTGTTTGCTTGTATAGCCGACCTGACGTCAACTGTGTGCGACTGTTGAGTCTGGAAAATTCCAGATTCAACATAATGTGGGTGCGCGTCAGTCTTGCCAGTACGGTAAGATTTTAGGCGTGTTTATACCACTCACCAAACCTCAGCAAATCAAACACATCCGAGCTATTTAAACACTTGAACGAAACTATTGATGACCTCTTACCCCGCTACCCTTCGGCCGAGTTTGTTGTTCTGGGGGACTTCAATGTTCATAATGAACCGTGGCTGAAGTTCTCATGTTCAACGAACTCGGCTGGCCGACAGGCGGAATTCTTTGCCCTTTGCCATGGATTGGAGCAACTGGTTCAGGAGCCTACGAGGATTCCTGATGTCCAGACTCACCGCTCCAATCTGTTAGACCTTTTTTTAACTACAGAGCCACGTGGTTATGGAATTGTTGTTGCAGCGCCTTTGGGATCGTCGAAAACTCGGCCCTCGATGACCGGGGTGCCATCCAGTCGTCGGTTCCTCACTGCGGTTTCTATATGAAAAAGCTGAGGATCCGGCATTGGGATGTACTCCACGTCTTACAGGGGCTCGATGTTAATAAAGCTAGTGGACCTGACAGAATACCTGCCCTGGTTTTGCAGAGGTGTGCTGCAGAAATTGCTCCAGTTTTGTCCAAGCTCTTTAAAATGTCCCTGAAATGTGGCTCTGTGCCCTCTGGTTGGAAAAAAGTGGTCATTCACCCTATACCTAAGAAAGGTGACCGCTCCAACCCGGCCAACTACCGCCCCATAGCGATCACATCAGTTCTGTCCAAGGTGGTGGAACGTGTGATCAACGACAAACTGCTCACATATCTCGAGAAGAACAAAATTAGTACGGATTCCGGCGGAACCGCTCATGTGGTGATCTTCTCGCGTATGTGACGCATGTTTGGGGGCGGTGCCTGGAACGTTATGGTGAGATTCAAACGGTCTCACTGGACATTTCTAAGGCCTTAGAACGGGTTTGGCACCGAGGACTTGTCAACAAACTGCCTTCTTACGGACTTCCTGTTTCCTTGTGTACATGAATTGCAAACTTTCTGAGGGAGAAATCGATTCAGACGGTTGCTGATGGTTTCATCTCTTCCTCGCATTCAATAAATGCTAGTATCCCAAAAGGATCGGTTCTGTCTCCGACATTGTTTTTGTTGCACATCAATGACATCTTGATATGTGCACCAATCCATTGTTACGCGGATGACAGCACAGTCCACGATAGCTTTTTGTTTGACAAGCCCCCGAAGGGCACACAAACTCCAACGGCTCGGAGGGCTTTGAAGCAGAGAATGGACGGTTACCTCGAGAGGGTCTCCTCTTAGGGTAAGAATAACCTCGTCGTATTTAATGTTTCAAAGACCCAATCATGTCTGATTACGTCTAAAAAGGATTGAAATGACAATCTAGTCTCCTTTAATGGAAGCAATCTTCCCAACAAGTTCTCCATTGATATGCTTGGTGTAACCTTAAGTGACCAGCTCAGGTATGGGGGCTCCATCGAAGCCAGAGTAAAGTTAGCCTCTCAGAAACTGGGCGTATTGTACAGAGCCCGCAGATACTTTAATAGTACACAACTGCTGACCCTGTACAAATCGCAAGTGCGCCCCACTGTAGAATTTGGCAGCCACCTCTGGTCGGGAGTCGCAAAATATCTGAAAAAACCCTAGACTCTGCAGAAACGGGCAGTCTGTTTGATAGATTCGCCTATTTTAACAAATGGACTGCAATCTTTGGAGCATAGACGTCAGATGGGAATGCTATCTTTGTTTTACCGGTATTTTAATGGAAGATGCTCTGAGGAACTAGCGTCATTAATCCCTTCGGCACCGGTGCATAGTCGGGAAACACGCCAAACGCGTGCCCAACCTTTGCACACAGTCGACATTTGTCACATGAGAACGGGTCACCTTTGCGACTCGTTCCTATGTTCAACAGCTCGGCTGTGGAATGATCTGCCAGCCTTTGTGTTTCCTCCATCCTACAACATGGGTCTCTTCAAGACCCAAGTTCACTCCTTCATATCCTCTAAAAGACCCTCCACACAGCATCCCCAAAGGTGATATGGGCCTTGAGGGAAATTATCTCCCTCAGGGTCTCCTGTGTGGTGTTTCCGTAAGAAAAAAAAAGTCCTGTCTTGATGGGAAGAAGGCTCGTTACCTGGGAAGACTTATTGTGGAACCAGGAGACAGTTGAATATTCAATGACAACCCTTATGAACCAAAGGAACCAGGTTACTGTGAAAGGAATAAGGTAAAATGGGAGATAACACAATGGGCCTATAGCCTGAGTGCTCACGGGAGCTATGCAAACTGTCTCTGCATCAATAAATAAATAAAAATAACATAGACTGCATTACATTGTGTTGAATAATATTCATGTAGTTATTGATATTATTATTTGTATCCAACTGTTGACTGTTAATTTTCGTCAAAGAGTGTTGGACGTTGATGTGATCTAGGTTTTATTTCAAACAGCTAGTTATAATATTTTGATACAGTACTAACATAGTTGGGTGAAATTGAGGTATCCGAGGTGTTGTGTTGTGTTGTTTACCTGTGGTGATCATGTCGTCCACCCCCCGGTGGGCATTCTGCAGCGAGGCGTGATGGTCCACCTCAATGGATGTGTGCTGTGGGGCGGCGTCGTTGGCCGTGAAGCGCCGGCTCAGCAGCTGCTCACGCTGCTGGGCCTCCAGCACCGAGCGCTGCCGCCGCTCCTGGAGATTATTCAGGGCTGCCTGGAGATCGACGGGAAAAGTTTAACAAAGTAGCAAATTCAAAGGCAAAAAGATATCAATAACAGTCAACTTTTTTTGGGGCATCATTTTAATAAAAATAAATAATAAAACTTTGTTTTAACCACTTTACTGTTGCAATAAAACCGACATGTTTCATGAGCGATGCTCACCTCTTTAGGGTTTATAAAAAACAAAATTACAAATATAGACTTTATTATATTGTAAGAGGGGTGGGAGCGTGGTTTACACGAACATTCTAATGGGAATAAATTTAATAAGGGGTTATTCATCAAAAAAAATTATTATTGACAAAATTAAAATTATTATTCACACTCTTTCTATTTTCTAAAATTTCAAGTTGATCTAAATGGATACCATTAATATTATTAATTTTACACTGCAATATTAATGGTATCCATTTAGATAAACTTTAAATTTTAGAAATTTTAAAAAGAGTGTGAATAAAAATTTTAACAGTGTCAATAATATTTTTTTTTATGAATAACCCTCTTTTAAATTTATTCCCATTGTAACGTTCCATGTAAACCACGCCCTCTAACTTCAATCTGTACTAAAGTGGATAACCTCATACTTGGCTGAAAGATATCAGACAGTGACTTGTGGGGGTAAGACATCTTCCGAATTTTCTTTCTATTGTGGTGTGCCACAGGGATCTGTACTAGGTCCTTTTCTGTTTATATTGGACACCAGTGATCTGGAACCATTCATTTCTTCGGGAGGGCTAATTTGTCACAGCTATGCTGATGATTACTTTCTTCTTCAAATTTGTGGTCCTTGCAAAGTGGATGATTGTACGTCATCTGTTGTGCACTGTATTGATAAGGTGTCAAACTGGACAAGCAAAGCTGAATTTATATGGATTGCATCACCCAGAAGACAACACTTAATTGATAACAGTCCAATAACAGTCCCTGGAGTGGATATTATTCCCTTAAAATCAGTTCTTTTTCTTAGTGTTTACTTGGACCAAAATATTGTTTCAATGAATACTCAACTTGGCAATACAGTGAAGTCTAGTGTTTTTTTTTCTAAGACAATTGAAATCCATAAAAAGGTATCTCCCAACAGATTCTGCTAAGACTCTGGTAAATGCTCTTATAGTCTTTCCAGACTGGACTACTGCAATTTTTTGTGTGCTGGTCTGGCTAATGTACATTTGAACAGAGTGCAAGGAGTGTTCAACACAGTAGCTCACCTAGTACACGGTACCACCAAATACTGTCATATCACTCCTCTTCCACGTGATTGCCTGCACTGGCTTCGAGTCACAAAAAGAGTTCACTTTAAAATTTGTCTTATGGTATATAAGGCACTGAATGGGCTGGCACCATCATACTTGACTGATCTCTGAATGAGGGACAATCTTACTCAGGGGCAACTCACGCTCAGGTCAACTGAGTCTCATGCGTCTAACAGACTGGTTGAACTCTCTCGCATGAATGCTGCTAAATTTGGAGACAGAGCTTTCAATGTACTGGGCCCACATTCTTGGAATGACCTTCCATTTGAGTTGAGGTCAGAAAACAATTTTTAAACCTTTAAGAAAAGTCCCCTTGAGGTGATGATCACTAAACGGTGCTATAGAAAAATTGACCATTTTATTTTTAGTATATTATGTGTTGGGATTTGGGGAATTTTTATTCTATAGTCGGGGGGAGGACACAGCAGACTCGGAAATTTGGATAGTCCAATTACAGCCGTGTACTATCGTACATTTATTGCAAACGTTTATTGTACAGTAAACGTACGCTAAATAAATGAACTTTATGACAATAAACCTACATAAGTTCATAGTTATAAAGATCTGCACATAAACTGTTACAAAAGATGGCGGACGAGAGCAGAATTTTACAAGATATTTTTATTTATTTATTTATTGCTATACTAGCGATATAATTCTGTAATGGTAGACGAAGCGTAAATAAACAAATACGAATTAAGCTTATGATTTAACAGGATGCTTTGTATTAACGATTCTAGAATTGGATGGCATTTAAATGAATACGATTGAACTTAAATACAGGCTAACATTAAGAAATTGCACAACATGTAGTTTTGATTAATCATTCGAAATAATGTAATGCCAAAAATATATTACCTGCATGTGTTTATTGTCATATTTCAACTGGTCACATCTCATTTTAGCAATCTGTCTCTGTGTTACGGGTGCTTTATATATCATAATATCCAATCGTTCGCAATTTCTGCAAAAAACAAACAAAATAATACGTAATGTGAAAAGGGTTATGATTCGTAACTAAAACAGAGTGTAAAACGATCACTCACGAATTTATGGCGTCGATTTTCTGTTGGATGTGTCTCTCTATATCTTCGGAATTCGGCGGTTTTCTCTCCAATTGTTGAAAACATTGTTGAGTTTCTTGAATTAGGGTATTTGTTTGGTGATACAGGGCCTCCATTGCTAGGTTTTGACAGCTGTCTAATTTGACAGTTCTAAAATAATTAAATAATACCATAGAAAACAGAAGGACACGTGGACTTGTGTTTTTGTTGCGTTGGCATTCGTTACAGTAGCTACCTGAATGTGTAGAGGCGTTCGGGGTAGAGTAGGACAAGGCGCAATTTAAAATTTAATCTTATAGCTTAGACCCCGTGACATTAAGCCCTACGTCATCGGATACACAAATGAAACTACTTTGTAGCGATAGTGGGCTTTTAATAAGCCTTAAAAAGTTGGTTTGCCGGTGCGCCTCTTGGGGGGTTCTGTACAGCCATTGAAATAGTGAACCATTTTTTTTTTAAATTACGTCATGAGATACATGAATGGAAATGTTTTCTTACGATGGGGGTCGATTAGCAGAGTAGTTAAAAACAGCTATACCGACCGGCAGCCTGGGACTTTTGCCAGGCAGCCAAATTTAATGAGCCTATCGGTAGGTAAATCTTACGTCATCGAATATATGCATAAAACCATCAAATACCTGTAGTCTAGATCAGTAGTCCCCAATCTTATTGTCACCGCGGGGGTGTTGAGAGTTGTTATCTCGAACATAGTATTAAGGCTGCTGTCATTTGCAATACCCAGCATTTGATCTTCTTCTTTCGCATGCATGCTAGATTCGCCTGGTTTGTTGACATTTTTTTAAGCAGGCCCGGTACCATTTGATAATTATTTTAAGCTATATAATTAACGAATTTTTCAAAAAATTATTTTGGCTTTTAAGCAGGCGGCACGGCCCAGTACCATTTGGACCACTGGTCTAGATCATCCCATTGAAGAATTCCTTCGTCTGCCAGCCAGCAGCCTGGGAGTTTTTTTTGTATAATTTTTTTTTTTTTTAATAAATTCAATTTCTTTCATTAGCTTATGGATTTAAAAACTTTGATTGCTAAATTTAAAGAAAAAGTAACGTATAATAGTAATAAAAATGAATTTGAGTTTTCCAAGGCACACATAGCAGCCTGACCTTAGCGGGCCGTAGTGAGAATCTAGATGTATCGCTTACTGCGTGCTGCTTGTAGTGTATATTTCTTTTTCTCTTGGCGCGCACCATTCAATATTCGCGTTTCAGCCCCTTTCTTTCTAGGTGTGCTTACATGTCAAATCGACACGTGTGTTATATTAATAATATACGACACGACTAAAGCCCATATATTATATTCTTAGTACTTTGAAGGTCTTTAAAATAAAATCTAATTTATGATGGGTACATTTTTTTTAATTTGGATATTTCTCATTACAAGATAATCGTTTAAAGCGAATCAAGAAAACTGAAAAAGGGAAATATCGAGATAATCTTAAAAGTATATCTATAAGGATATTGCCGGTCGGTAGACCTGTTTTTTTTCTACTCTACTAATCGACCCCTACCGTAACAAAACATTTTCAATCATGTATCTCGGTGTAATTTTTTCTAAAAAAATGTTTACTATTTAAATGTCTGTGCAGAACCCCCCAGGAGACGCACCGACAGGACCAACTTTTTTAAGGCTTACTACATGCCCATTATCGCTACAAAGTAGTTTCATCTGTGTATCCGATGACGTGGGTTTAATGTCACAGGATCCTAGTCTATTACAGGCAAAATATATTTTCAAAGCCCCGTTTATGTGAACAAATATCCTCATAGATGCTAGTACAGTCTGACATTTAAAGGTAGCCAAAACTTGATGGCGCTGTAGTTGCTCAAAAGGTTTCAAATGGCAAAATATGGCTCATGGGGATAATGGTCCAAGTAAATATTTTGTATTATTTAATTTAAAATGATGCCACAAAGTGAATTTACAGTTCGACCGCTTTGAATAACAAAGTTCCTTTTGACACTGACCCTATTCTGAGATAACGAGTTTCAAAATTTTAAATGACATATTTTAATACGTATTCAACTTTATATTGTTTTGAGTACGCAAGTACGGTTAGTTGTAGGTTCTTAACTGATTCTAAGTATTATCAAGGATCATTATTAATTAGAAATACGAAATCTGGGAAAGTAATTTTATTAGTTGGAACCTTGTTACGCAATTGAGTGATTTCAAGTAATATTATTATTTTCCTTGTTCACTTATATATTCTTCCAGAAATGAAGTTTTCGGTGTACTTCCCTCCTACGAAATTGTGTTAAAATTCACTCTGTTACGAAATTTAACAATACAATGAAACAATAAATAAAAGACATCAGTAATTATTTATTCTGGAAGGTGTGGTGATTAATAAACCGCAAAAATAATAATAATAATTCTGATAGAAGTATGTTCAATAAAAAAATCAGCAAAAATGTTTAGCACAAGATCCTCAATATAGGGAATAATTATAATAATAGAAGATTTGTTTAACAATAAAAAGTTAAAATAATAATATGTACCTTATGTGTGTAAGTATAAGTAATTATGCTTAATAAAATAAAACAAATCAAAATAGTATCCGAGATGGTACAAAATAAAAATGAATTAACAATATTATGTATTAACCCATATATTAAATAAACCGATGTTTAAAATTATAGCAATGATTGGTAATATTTTCGATCTTCCAGGGGCATGGAGATTAACATATTTTTATATCGTCAATTTTTTGTTGAGATACATTACTTGCGTGTTTCTTACGTTTTTCGGTTCAATCAATGTGGAAATTGGAAATGCCAATTCAACATTCTATTTCTCCTTTTCGGTTTATCACGAATTCTTAAGTTTTCTGTTTTCAAAACATTACAGCTGAAGGCATTCTTATACTCCACATTGATATGACGGTGGGTAATTGCAGTGGGTATAATTCTAGGAATAACGCAAAAAGGTGAGGAACAAAAAGCAATCTCAGTTGTTACAAGTAATTTATTTTGATAGTCGTGGGGTTAGTCTTAAAACTAGAGTTAATCTTAATTAGACATGATCATTTCAGTAAAACTAGAATGGGCAATTACTTAATTCTACTTGTAAAGTCTTTGTACTTAAAAGTTAACTAATTACTTCGTTAAATCTACACAAAAAGGTCGTATTCTTAAAATTAGAGGTTCACTGGCTTATTTGTATGAAAAAGTTGTTGTTTAAAGTTAGAGATTCACTTGGCTGACAGGGTGGAGGAATTATCATTAGAGTCAGAGGCACTTCCCTTTTTGGTGATGGCTGTCCAGGGTCCAGTGGCTGCTTTGTATGCAGAGTCCTCGCGTTCGCACTAGGTATTCATGTACCTCCGGATCGGGAGTAGGTACAACGCGGCGATAATCAGAGGCCTGGGCGGTCTCCGATGTTTGATCTCCGAAGGGCGAAGATCAATTACTTCCTTCTGAGATGGAAGCGTAAAATTCCCTCGTCGTCAGAGGACCTGGGCGGCCTCTCCAAGGAGCGAGAATAGGAACCTTCCTGGGCGGAAGGTTTCACCTGACTGTCTGTCCTGGGCGGACTACTGCAACCGACTCTCCGTCCTGGGCGGACTCTTGCAACCGACTGTTTCCTAGAGCCCCCTGTTGGTTGTCTAGCTGTAGGTATTCTTTTATCACCCGCATTGTTCAGCGGGCCGTTCCGTCGGGCGGCTCAATTCCTTTGAGGTGTTTATTGCCGTCCCATAAAATCTCAAAGGAATTGCCGACTTTCGAAAATAGCAATTAAGATTATTTTATTTTACGATGTAGTAGTTTACAATTTTTCTAACAATAGGTTCGGCTAGCCTTTGTACTAATTTATTTTATGGCCGGTCTAGTCTGGGAATTTTTATTACCTGAAATGCACATTTTAAAGCTATTTCGGTGAATTTGGTCATTTATTTTAGGTATGACAAAAGGATATATCAAGTTTCGTAGCTTGAAATTCAGCTAAACAGGGCCAGAATACATAGTAAATAACTTCCCTAGTTCCACTGTTCATTGGTCTATTCATTTGAAATGATTTGTACAGCCTGGCAGAATATTCTTGACAAATAATAAATTTGCAACTAAGCATGTCATTTCTATAACAACACCGAGGTCTTTGACATTTCATTGTTATTTTTCAAAAAGTACCATAATCTCAATGACATTATAATTCATCTAAGCATAATCTATCATTACTGTTTGCTTTAGTTATTTATCAATAGTTACAAATCATTTAAAATGAATAGACCAATAAACAGTGGAACGAGGGAGGACTGTGTATTCCGGCGCTGTTTAGCTGAATTTCACGCTAAGAAACTAAGACGCTAAGAGTCTAACTTTGAAGACGTTTACAGACCCACTGCTGAAATGACTGGTAAGTTATAATGGTCTGTTGACAAATTTCGTCAATTTCATACGTGTTTAAATAATATTTTTGTGGATTTATGCTGATTTTTAAACAATTGCAAAGTACATTAATAATTGATGTTAGGCTTCATTTGACAGTTTATTGTAAACAAAAACGTCCAGAAGAATAACGACTCAAGTCAAATTTTGTTGATTTTTAAAAAAATATAATTTAGATCGTTAATATTTTTTTTGAGCTGGAAGCGGGGAAACGGAAGCGGGAAGCATGAAACATCGGGAAGCTGAAAATTAGAAGCAAGAAGAAAAGGCGAGAAGCGGCGAGAAAAAACCAAAACATAAATATAGGGAGCAGAAAGCTAGAAACTGAAACATGAAGAAGCGGTAAACAAAAACACTTTCTCTTAGTAAATAAATGTTTTTATTTTTTTTATTACTGAAAATTATCAGAATTTTCATCAGTACCCCCTGGCGGAACTCTCATACTTAGTGCACAGTTACTTAGTATCTCACTTACACTTTCTCTTAGTAACTAAATGTTTTTTTTTTAATATAAATATTTTAAAAATTTCTACAAATTATCAGAATGTTTATCAGTGCCCCCTGGACTCCGAGAAGCAAGAAGAAGCGAGAAGAAAAAACCACAACATAAATGTGGGAAGCTAGAAACTGAAACAAGGAGAAACGGGAAATAAAAACAAGCAGGAAACAAGAAATTAAAACCAACGCTCAATCCATTCCTTTATTCCCATCCTATCTACCCTACATTCCCATATTGGCTCTAGGTTGCCACGTATACCACCTAATTAAATTCTATCCTCCTTCTCATCCTTAGAGCATGTGCTCCGAATTCTAGCTTAATCAGTGCCCCCTGGACCCTGGTGTTCTGGTGGAACCCTTTACTTAGTGCACTCTTACTTACTCTTTCTCTTAGTAACATTTGTTTTAATAAATATTTTTTAATATTACTAGAAATTACGTATTTATTTAATATTTTCCTCATTCCATCTTTCTATTCACATTTATGAACACCATTTGCATAAAGTAAAAATATACATCTTCAATAACTGTAAATTCAATTTGTGGCATCATTTTAAATTAAATAATACAAAATATTTACTTGGACCATTGTGCCCATGAGCCATATTCGTCTTACCATTTAAAACCTTTTGAACGACCACAGCGCCCTCAATTTTTTTCTACCTTTAAATGTCAGTATGTAACTATTAATAAATAACTAAAGTAAACAACAATGATCGGGTATGATATTGTAGTTTTTTAAAAAAACAAGGAAATGTCATAGACCATGGGGTTGCCATAAAAATGACATGCTTAGTTCAGAATTTATTATTTGTCAAGAATATTATACCAGGCTATACGTATTTATGGTGAATTTTAAGGTCTACATTAATTCAGTACCTGTATACCATTTATTAGGTTCGTCAAAAGAGCAAAATAATGCATTTCTCGTGAATTCAAACATACTCTACCAGCCTTCAGTAAGTTGGTCACCTTCATCACCCTTAAAGTTTTTTTACAATAGTATTAAATTTCCAATGAATAAATGTTTTGACATTTTTTCCTTGCATTGATATTGAGCGAACACTCGTCCAAAAAAATTAATGAAAAGAATTTGAGTAATCCTTCGCCAAGGGGAAATTTACAAGTGTAAATTTCACTTAATTTTTTTTGTTAAAACTATGTTATGATTGATAAAAGCGTCCATTAAAACTTTAAAATACAAATTTTGATAGGTCTGCCCCAGCTTTATCTATTTTTTGGTAGGTATCAAAGACGGAGAGGATCCTAGAAATATTGTCCAGCGTAAACACAATAAAGATATTTAACCAAAGGTACGTGGCCCAATGCATACTTACCATGTTGCCTATTCTGTTCTGAGTGCGATAATGAAACAACTGAATAAATATTGATAACAGTTGTTAAAAAATCTTTATCATCGTCAACAATCATTGACACAAAAATCTTGTCTGCATAAATACAGAGACAAAAATTAAAAAAAAAAAAATTTTAATAAAAGAAAGACAAACATTCCCAGGTTACGAGTAACCTGACAATATTAGAAAATCTTCTACTACCATCACAGTAAGCGGAAGATGTTGCTTGAGTCATGATGGAGGACTTAGCCAGCCGAGGAATTGAACTCAAGACGCCTGGGAGAGACCCAGATGCGATGCCAGCCCAGCCACTGACCAGACCACTGACCAGTTGTGTTTAGACTGACAGAGAAATCTGTTGTTCCGAAGGAGCAAAAACACTTGAATGGCAAGCTATGGTGTCATGAAATTGTCCAGCTTTTTCTGTCTGAAATTTCAAGGTCAATGCAACTAATTTCAGCTCATGGCATCATTTACATCAAGAGGGGCTTTGAAACATCCAGTTAATTTTTCACAAAATAAGGCAAGATGTCATATGATTTGTTTCAAAACTTCAACAAGGAACTCCGGTCCAATTTTTTTTTAATCAATTAATAATGTTCAAACTTAAATACCAGTATATGTCGTTATTTTTAAAGTTAGTTTTCATAGTTAAAATAATTTTTAAAAAAGTTTCAATTTTTCAAAGCCCGCCAAAATGCTCCAAATCTACGGCTGGTCAGTTTTGAGGTTAGAATGTCAAATGTCAAAACAAGGATGAGCTTTACAGTACATAATTTTATATTCTATTCATGGTAAACCATAATTAAACATAAGTAATAAAATTACGTACCTTTTTAGAAACTTAGTATTATATAAAGAATAATAGTATTGAGCATTATCATAATATATTGATAATTGGTTTGCTCATGAATGCTCCAATTTTAGTTTTTTTTTTAATATATTGAACAACAATTATAAAGCTTAAAGTCACCGAAATTAAGTTTAAATTTCATCAAAACTAAAAAAATACATGTTTAAAACACAAAACAAAATCGAAAAAATAAAAATGTCCATACTAATCCAAAAACAGATGTGCATGTGACGTCAGATGTTCCAAATGCAATGGTAACAAAATAACAAGATGTTTTGAGGAGGTGATATTTTAATTTTTGAATAACGTTTTATAAATTATATATAATAAAAGTTATAGATTCAGAATCGGCATTTGCGTTATTACGTTTTCCACTGGAGTTCCTTATTGAAATCTCGGAAGAAGGCAGATGCAGATAATAAACATAATAAAACAAAAATTAAATAATATGGGAAGAAAAATAAAGAAGGTGCCAATTGTAATTATAATTTTTTATTCAAGTAAAAATCATTCATATAGTTTTAAACCACAATCATAGTTGGAAATCTAGATTTCACTTTATAAAAGAAGACACTTGACTTCTGAAAGAGGACCTGATAATTTACACAAGATAGCGCCTCCCGCTGACAAAACAAGTTATATAAACACGAGGAGATAGCGGAGTTCAGTGGCCATCGGTGGGCACGAAAAGGAGAAGAGAATGAGATAGAGAAGTTATAAAAGACAGGCCATGTTTGTTGGAGATCTGTTTTCCGTAGGGAAGCGCCGTGTTAATGGTAAAACAATGTGAACCGTATCCACTCTATTATTATACATTTATAATTTCAAACATCGAGACGTATTCTAACACTATTTATATTAAATACATATTGTGTATATTCATCATCAGCCAGAACGTTTACAATGCTGGTCACAAGTATTCCGAACAAAGTGTAAACCGACAAGATATAACCCATAAAACATACTATATACGATAATGGCCGCCGACGGGGCGATGCGTAAATACATATTGTGTATATTCATCATCAGCCAGAACGTTTACAATGCTGGTCACAAGTATTCCGAACAAAGTGTAAACCGACAAGATATAACCCATAAAACATACTATATACGATAATGGCCGCCGACGGGGCGATGCGTAAATTGCCTTTCATATTGCACACCAAATTAATTATTATTGTTATTAATAAAAAAAAGGACCAAAAACTAAATACATTAACACAACATATTTAACTGAATTCGGCCACTGACAATAATAATATGAGGGGAATGTAGAAGCAGAGACGGTAATCTCCAACAAACTCAATTTAATTTGAATATGTAGATCTAAGTTTAAAATGTCTATGGGGAGTTTAAATGCTCTCACTGCAACGATCCAGGCAAACCGCCTACATCGGCAATTATCATTTTGACGCCTAAAGTTTTCAGTTTATTTAAAAGATTCATGATGTTTGTTTTTTGAGATTGCCGTCTTTGCTTTTATAGTCCTCGTAGAAAGAAGAGAAAAAGACAATGGTTGTTATTGTCTAAACGTATAATTAATATTCCTTTCATACTCAAATATAATATAGTAGCTACAAATATTTTCACATTTTTTTGGCCAGGGAGCGACGTATTGTCCATCCACTTTCCTTAACTGCAAACATTATTTTAAATGCACTAATTTGAGCGATTCATTTATCATTAAGTCCCTGCAATTGAACGTAGTTATGCAGAATCCAACCCAAAAAAAGATGAAGGTTTGACAATACAAAAGCATATTATGGCATTTGTGGAGTGATTATCAGTTTTTCTATATTGTCAATGCATTTGTAGTTTGGATGTTTTTAGGATATAAAGATTTGAAAAGGTCGATTTTGGCAATTTTTGGGTTGGATGCTTTCTGCATAACTATGTCCAATTCTTCCTAAAAGTTGTTGGTTTCCTCAGATGACAGATCTTCCCAATGCACTCCAAGATAAAATTAGGACCACTAATATCCCAAGACCCGGGTGAAGATGAGATCCATTCAGGAAGTAATCATAATCTTAAAATGAAACCCTCAAGAATGATTTGACAAATAAACTCTGCTCAAAAATATTAGAATATTTCATATTCAAGTAAATTTAATTAAATTATAAAATGGTATTTATACCACCACTAAAATATTTTTAGACACAAATAGAATATTTACGAGTATAAATGTATTGAAACCCATGGTAATCATATATCAGCTAATTGTTATAATATGGCATAATCGCATTAATCCGTTATCTAACTGTTATTACAATGCTTCAAGTTCACAATAAAAAATACAATATAATCATAGAATTTTCATTATACTAAGCATAAAAAATATGTTACAGCAAATTTATGTACAAAAATTAGAATAAACTTCATCTGAAAATAATCCACAAGATAAAGACAGAATCATGAAAACTAAACTAAGTGGCTTCATTGTACAGCTTTACTTTTGCATAGAATCTAGTCATATTGGAGACAAATTCCTTGTCTCATCAAATACCGGTAGCTATTAGCTGGCATCGTGTGCAGTATCGGTGCTGGGAACAAATGC
This sequence comes from Halesus radiatus, assembly GCA_022606495.2. NCBI lineage: Eukaryota > Metazoa > Arthropoda > Insecta > Trichoptera > Limnephilidae > Halesus > Halesus radiatus. The sequence continues at coordinate 27,264 of JAHDVE020009879.1, read as the reverse complement.
ATTAATGTCGGGCTAATCCAAGTTCTGAAGTTTGGCACAGTGCTCTTCCTCTAAACGACAAATGATCCCACCGGCTATTACACAAGGTACTACTCTATCGCCCGATACAAAAATATTATATATTCCCCCATTCATAACAGTGAGATGTTACTCTATCAAACTTTGTAAGGAGATAATTTATCAATGGTCGATTTGTTGGCAGAAATCTGGCATTCGTCGTTACTTTATCGCTCGCGTGTGGGTCGGCTGCATTTTTCAAACATGCCCGAGCAGCAGAATAATAAGCTCTGCAATTGTATTTAAGCACAGCCAATCTTTGAGAATTTTCGCTACTACCTCTGGAGATCAATCGATTAATTTCTCAGTCTGCAGATTATCATTTTGCTGCTCCGTCGTGGCCCAGTCTCCCCCGAACTAATTATCAGCTAGGTAGGGTGGGTGATGTGTGCTATGTGCTGCCCTTATGAGAGGTGGAATGAGTGTTGTCCCTCGCTGGCGGCGACCCTGAGCTTGGCTCGCATCACCTCTATGGACGAGTAGTCGGGTAGTTTGAGATAGTTGACGCAAGTCATGACGGATGGGAGATAGTCATCTGCATTCACGTTGGGATCGAGCGTCTTGCGTACCACAGTGAGAGGCGGAGACAGCGCTTTGAAACCTGGAAACAAAAATTAATATTAAAAACATGAAGAAATGCCAAAAATCTATGTTGCCAATATCCCGCCTTGGAGGGAAGAGGGCTCAGATACCTGGGAAGCATCGACCGACAATATCTAGACAGGGTATTTATAAAAAGTACATTATCTTCTAGTCAAAATATCGCAAGAAGCATTGCTTGTTACCTTTTGTTGGTCTACTTCCAGCAAATTTGTCTCCCAGCAAGTTTGCATCAATACCGGGGTTAACTTTATCGAGATCATTTTACAAACATAAAATTGAGACAGTTTAGTATTTTAGATAGAGCCTATCGCATACTTTATTATTGACTATTTAAACAGCTATAAGAATACTAAAAAAGATATGTACGTCACAGATTGTTTCGAGCGAGCGTTTTCAAAAAACTAACGATTGATAAATTGCAAAATTTCTCCTAGCAGTTGTTGAAGGCGATGTATGGGTTTGCAGAGTGTAAATATATTCAAGTTACAACAGTAGTTTCGTCAAAAACTATACGCTTAACAATGGCTTTGCGTATGGCGCGATAGACACAGTTGGGGTCTTAAGTTTCAATTTCAAACTTGTGACGCGTGCCTTTCTGGTTTCCTATGACATGATCAAATAACATCATGTGATTTGGGGTTAACTTTAACGAGCAAAGCGTGTTAGACTTTGGAAGCGAGGCAACAGAATTCAATAGGGTATGAAATTACTCATTGGCGGGCCAAAATTTTCGTACTTATTTGTATGACACACCAAATCTAGTAGTCATATATCGATGCTGGGAAGTCATGTTGTGTAACCAGGAAACAAATATTCAATGATAACCCTGGTGAACTTAATTGAAGGGAGTGGGCTACTGGTCAGTGAAGTATGGTGAAACATGGGAGATAACACAATGGGGCGAAGGTCTAAATGCTTACTGGTTCATAACCAATTATAATAAAATCAGATACATACTAAATCATGTATGTTTACTGTGTCTATGTCAACTCTATTCTCGACCTGTCTTTTGCCCGGGCAACAGTGTGACAGCATGCCTCATCGGGTGAGAAGGGAAGCATAACTGTACCGTGATGTTGGCTAACCTCCGATAAGAGACAGAACTAATGTAGTCTTACCTCCGGTGGGCAGGCGAGGACTGCCGGTGATGAACTGCAGGAAGAGGCGCTGCTCGTGCGTGTCGTAGGAGGTGAGAATCTCCAGGAGGAAGCGGATGGCGCGTGACTCGGTAGTGAAGCCGTGGTCGGGCTTGCAGGCTTCGCCCAGCGTGCGCATGTCCCAGCGGACACTGATGCCTCCCATCAGATGACCTACAAAGGCAACAAACAATATGTAGATGAATAAAAGCCTTGCTAAATAATAGCTAACAATGGGACAGATGTTCTCACCTTCTTTGTTGCAACTCGTCCAGTTGAACATTCCTTGCCGTAGACTCGGAAACAATTAATTGCTTTTCCTCAATTAACACTACTAATTATGGGTACCATTCTCCATTATCCAGAATGTCAAGACTTGTTAACTCAAGCCAATTGAAATTTTTGGTAGCAGTCTAAATGATTTTTGTCAGGCTTTATGAAAATAAACATTGAAGATTATCATTTAGAATATCTAAAATCATGGAGTCTAGAAAAACCTTGTTCAGACTTTGACTTAAATGCTTTGTGAAATTTATATTTTTGTCATTGCTTTATCCATGTATTATATGTGTGCTGTTCTTTTTCACATTTCGTGTTATGTATTTTGTGTAATTGGACAATGGGTTTGTTAATAAAAAAAAAATGTATGTACCACTTCAATATTAAGAGTACTTCAACCCCTTACAGCGCCCTTGAGGTGATTTTTCACAAAAACGGCGCTATACATATCATCCTATTATTATTATTAAAGCAAAAAATGTCATGACTCTTTCCAACGTACGGTAGGAGATGAACAATACAGGATGAATATCGCAGTGGTAAGATCAGTTGCCTGCCATGCTCAAATCCCAGTTTACTGTGTTTTTTTATGAGGTAGGTGATTATCAATATTTAAGAATAGTGAGAAATGAATACATACCAGTGGATGTCCCACAGAATATGGCCTCCAGCTCCTCGGGGTAGAACATCTTCAGGTTGGTGAGGGGGAATACTGACTCGAATCCTTCTCGGAAGGCGTCCATCTGCCTCGCCACTCCTAGAAGGAAAAAACATACAGATTTTAATAAGAGACTTCGAGCAAACTCTTAAAAATATAGCTCTATGGATTCAAATTCCACTTGGACAAACTGAATAAACAACGATCCATTTCCGTTTTCTTATTTACGACAACAAAAATACCATTCGCCATTGTTCAAAAATTATCATAAAAACTCGTAAAACATAAGAAATAAATAAATAGGTAAATCTGCTGTTTATCACAGAACCTGGGGAAAAGAATTTTGAAGTTGATATAGGCGATAATTCCATTTTCAGTCTCACATTTATTATAATTTCTTCAAATGATTGGTGTGTTCACTTTGTGGCGTCATTATTAATTACATAGTATTCATATATTCCTGATGATGAAAGCATCGCTTTCGAAACATGTAGATATATATTTATAAAGTGGTGAAAACAAAGAGTATTTGTTTTATTAATTTATTACATCAAAAATGAGGAAATTTTTCAAAAAGAGTTAACCTGAAAAAACACAAATTCAAATTTTTTTAATATTCGTCTGTTTTATTTTATTTTTGTAATTTTTTACTGAAAAACCTTGTGTGGGACGTGTTCACCTCTCCTGCAATGTTTTGACGCGGCCATTTGATTAGCACATTTGTTATATTCCACTTCTTATATATTATGTCTAATTTGCGAGGGAATCGGGTTTATATGGAAAATAAATATTATTTTGCTGTCCGCAAACGACCCCGACTCCAGATCCCTTAGTGAATGTAAATATATTGTGCGGGTGGCGGGGAGTGTCCCATCACTGCTAGAATGACTTGAATAAAACGTCAGAGCGGTACGGCGGTGCGAGAGAGAGGGGCTTGTCGGACATATGCAGAACGCGATAGCTCTGCGAGTCTCGTACCTGAAGGTCTTGTCGTCAGTGTCTTTTCAACCTTCGCAAGGGATCGACACGGGTTGTGCTTTCTCACCTCCCAGCCCTCTCCGCAGATCGGGATCAGCTGCCCACTACAGTTCACTTGTGTGCCACACGTCTAACACAAGCCTCAACATTACTTAGAACACAGGAAAGAAGCATGTAATGTAATGAAATGGAGAGGCACTCCCATAAATAGCAAGAACACATAAATAGAAATAGAAAAAGTGCAGTGAAATAGGAGGGTATGTATAATATATGTGTGTGCGGTGTACCTTCTGTCAGCAGCCAGTGCGTGACGAGAGAGATGTAGTTGGCGAGGTTGTGCGCTGTTACGGGGATGTCTCGCCCGCCCCGGCGTAGCTCCGTGCAGGAGTGTCCTGGCAGGATGAAGTCCAGACCCAGCTCTTCGATGGGGCAGCCGTCCAGCTCCAGGGCCGACAGTACCTCTCGTCGCCTCTCCTGATCAAAAAACATCTTTTAAAATTTGACATTTTAAAAAAGTTGCTACTCGTCCCACTCATCAATAAAACATAACCAACAAAAAAGTTGCTTCCATAAAATGATGAAATACTTCCTCATACTCCAATAGAGAGACTTTCTTATAATGATGAAATGTCATATACATAGATAATAGAAACAAAGGGAAATATGGCATGGAAACGTGCAGACTGTCGTCTAGCTATGCAATGAAAATTATGAGTTTGGTGTGTAAGTAGAAACAACAAGCGGTAGGTGCAATTTGCTGTAGTATGGATGAAGATGTTGACGACACGCATTTTCATACTCATAATGGTTCATGTTTCATCTCCCTTGTTTCTATTATTCATGATCCATAGCCAATAGACTGAATTTCTTGGAGTGACGTATAAGTCATCATAACCCGAAATATTTGGTCAATTACTCCTATAGGAAGGGGATATATATAAGCAATGGGAGGTCAGTGAGGTGTATGTTACCTGCGACAGAGAGATGTCCCGCTTGATGGACTCAGCATGCAGCGCAACCTGTTGCAGGCGGCACAGCGAGCGCCACAGCTCGGGGGCCACGTGGCGCACGTCCGACAGGTTCAGGCATGCCTCCTCACCCACCACCCAGCGGTAGAAGGTCTGAGAGAACGGCAGATCCAACTGGAAATACAAAAAAACATTAGTTGTCTCCTTATTTTTTTTATTTTGATGAAAATGTTTATTTTTAATAATTAATTTTTATTTTACAAGCAGTTATACATATATACACCAATACATTGCAAAAGCGACAAAAAATCACAAAAAATAAAGTTAACACAATTATGTAAGATGGGTAATTAGAGCTATAAAAATACAGTGGTACCTCGAGATACGAGTGCCCTAACATATGAGATATTTGAGATATGAGCCGTCGAGCGAGTTTTTCTTTGAAATACGAGCAACATTTGAGACACAAGGAATGGCTAGCTGCACACGACCCACCAGTTTACTGCACCTCGTGCATCTCGCATTACCCAAGCATCCCCCCAGTGTGCTTGTTTACCTCGCTGTCGAAGCATCTTTCAGTGGCGGCTCGTGACTTTTGCTACTCACTTTCTTCGGACCCATGGTTATAAAAAGAAATGTGATAAAGTGTGCAAATGCACAAAAAGCATAAAGCCCTAGAAAAATTTGTCAAAGATGGCTGTGGCGGCTCGTGACTTTTGAGTGAGCTAGAGTGCTAAGATTGAAAAATACAATTTTATTGATGTTGTTTTTTCATTCATCTTCAGCTAAAACAACATTAATAAAATCGTATTTTTCAATCTTAGCACTCTAGCTCACTCAAAAGTCACGAGCCGCCACAGCCATCTTTGACAAATTTTTCTAGGGCTTTATGCTTTTTGTGCATTTGCACACTTTATCACATTTCTTTTTATAACCATGGGTCCGAAGAAAGTGAGTGGAAAGGTCAGTGCTCAGAAGAAGATGATGTCTATTGAGTTAAAGCGTGAAATCATAGAAAAAAATGAGCAAGGCGTGCGAGTAGCTGACTTGGTGAGGCAGTACGGGCGTAGTACTTCAACGATATGTACTGTGCTTAAACAGAAGGAGTCAATAAAGGGTATAATGCCAGCTAAGGGCGTTACAATAATTTATAAGCTCCGGAGCTCTCTCCATGAAAAGATGGAGACACTGCTGATGGTTTGGGTGACGGAAAAGCAGCTTAAAGGTGATACCTTAACACAGGGCATCATATGCGAGAAGGCACAAGCGATTTACGGTGATTTGCTGATCAGACCACGCGCACTTCCACGAAAGAGGCATCGGAAGACTCGTTTAAAGCGACTCGAGTCTGGTATGACAACTTGAAAAATGACCGTCATTCACTCCGTTGTCAGGCCTCTGCTCGTATACCATTCGGAAAACCGCAGAGCCTTTAAGTCACTTAAAATTTTAAAGAAAAACTGCAAGTTATGTGGAGGGCAAACCCGAAGGCATGGGTCATTAGGCAGTTCTTTGTGTAGTGGGTAGACCTGGTTTTTGACCCTTCTGTTAAGAAATATCTACAGGAAAACCCATGAAAGCCGCTCCTGCTCACCCACCGAACATTAAAGATGACATCCTCGAAGAGTTCAAATTTGTAAAGGTTCTCTACCTTCTACCCAACACCACTCCTATCCTGCAGCCCATGGATCAGCAGGTGATTTCTAATTTTAAAAAGCTGTACACTAAGCACCTGTTCCGGGGCTGCTTCGAGGTGACAAAGAACACAAACCTCAACCTTCGAGAGTAACATTGAAGATAGTGATATGCCTCAGAATTATTGATCAGGCCTGGCTGGGTGTTACAGCGAGGACCTTGACCTCTGCATGGAAAAAGCTGTGGCCTGAGGCTGTAGCCGAAAGGACCTTCGAAGGATTCGAACCCGAAGTGCCAATGGAGGAGTTTGCATCTCTGGAAAAATCCATGGGCCTGGTGGTGGACGAGACGTGAATGAGCGCATCGAGGAGCACTTTCAGGAACTGACAACTGAATAGTTACAAGAGTTACAGTCGCAGAAGCAGCAGCAGCAAGAAATTGGTTTCAAGGAGGAGCCATAGGAGATCTTGGGAATGTGAGAGTTTCACAGTTCATGGAAAAGAAACCCTCCGAAAAAGTTGCAACTAGTCGTGCATCGGAGCTATTTAATGGCACTTGCCTAACTCATTTCCGCAATATTCTGAAAGTGGGAAAATGGGAAGAAACAAACCTCCTTGGACAGTTTTTTTTTTAAATACGGCAAAAAGGGCAAAGACCAGTGAAGAGAAAAGCAGTGACTAAAATTAAGCATACAGTAGCATTTAAGTTGTGTGTAAGTTGCATTTAAGTGACCAAAATACAAATACACTTTATAAAACCAGTTTTTTTCTTTACATTCTCTTTTACTATGTTTTAATACAATATTTGTCATTTATAAACACATTTTTGTATATTATTGTACATATTTATTACGACGTATGTTTATTTATTTGTGCTGTTTATATCCCACCCAGCTCTAAAACAAATGTTTATATGATTCTTTTTGAAATGTTAATTAGTAAATTAAACTATTTTGCCAATAAGAAAATTTTTGTGATTGGTGATTTTATTATTAATTTGTCACAAAATCGACGTGCTGTAAAGATCGAATTTTCATATGTAATGGAACTTTTTCAACTGAAACAGTTGAATGGAGTTTTGAACTAGTGTAATCGCACTTTAGACCTAGTTTTAAGTAATTTTAATATGTTAGTAAAAAAAAAGTCTGATTTCTGTCTTGTTTCGGAGGATAATTATCATTCAAGTATAATGCTATAATATAATATTATGTTCCTACTTATAACGCTTTTAAAACTATTTTGGTTTTACATATACGAGGTGTGTTCAAAAGAAAAGGTGAATTTGATTATCGATTTTTTTTTGTTATGTTGGTACACATATATTTATCATATGTTAACATTATCAGCCATTTTGGATCAGTGGTTTGTTTTTGACAACTGGAAAGGTTAGTCACGTTTTTGGGTGTTCTTCGATTTTTTTTATTTAGGTTCGTTTTCTGAGGCATCAGTCCGATTGAAGTGAAATTTTAGATTAGCTTTATTTTCTATGTCCTCATCAGCATTTCTTCAAAAAAAAAAATTTTTATTCTTAGAAAAAAATTGTTAATAATTGTTAATCCTATGGAGGAATTTCCTAGTTTTGGGCGGAACTTGATAGCCATTTTCTGGGGCATCATCAGTCCGATTAAAGTGAAATTTTAGATTTGCTTTGTTTTCTATGTCCTTATCAGCATTTCTTCAAAAAAATCCAAAAAATCGATGTTTTTCGATTTTTTACAAAAAATTTTAGAAAAAACAAAAAGTGACTAACCTTTCCAGTTGTCAAAAACAAACCACTGATCCAAAATGGCTGATAATGCTAACATATGATAAACATGTGTACCAACATAATAAAAAAAAATCGATAATCGAATCTGCCAGCCTGTGAAAATTCAAAATTCACCTTTTCTTTTGAACACACCTCGTATGTTATATAATTATATAACTATATTTTCGTAATTTTTTATCGCTTTCCCATTGTATTGGTGTTTATAACTGTTTTTGCAAAATAAATAAATATTTCTTATTCAAAAATGTGTAACAAGAACAACTGGGGTGGCATTTTGGGGGCTGGAACGGATTAATGGCATTTCAATTAATTTCAATGGGGAAAATTGCTTTGAGATACGAGCAAAATGACGTACGAGCGAGGTTACGGAACGAATTAAACTCGTATCTCGAGGTACCACTGTAGTTTAGAAAAGGGGGTTACAAGTAGGTGCATAATAGCTAGTTCGTGCTTCAACTTGTAGGTCATGTGGAAAATATCCACATTTCCTAGAAGGCAGTTAATTAACCAAATCCTCCCAGAGGCATCACCATTGGTAAGTTAGTTCTGCATCTGGGAAGAAACGAAAGTCTGAAAATATCAAGGACATAAAATCCTGTTTTAGCCAGGATGTCAGGTATTAATAATACATCGTTTGAGATTTTATTAGCCGTAAGCAGTCAGGATGGGAGATGATATAAAGGAAGGATGCTCACCATTCTAGAATCCATGACCGCCTTGGCCATGAACTTGCCCAAGAAGCGGAACTTGGCCTTGATGCGCGACAGCTGCGAGGCTTTGGTGTTGCGGCCCAACGCCTGTGGGAACAGGCCGCACGGCAGATTCACGTAGCTGACTTCGGCCGGGGTGGGCGGCCCTCCTACCGTCTCCTTCACCTCGAGGTTGAGGTTCACGTCGGCAGGCTCCAGAATCACGGGCATGTCCAGGGAGTCCAGCTGGCTGTCGGGATTAGCGTTTTGCACGTTCCTAAACAGAACAAACAACATTGATTATACTTATTCAAAATTAGGTAAAGTCTTTTCTGTCCATGTAAGCTGACTTTTTTTTACAGTAGCTCCACACATTTTTGGGGATGCTGTGTGGAGGGTCTTTTAGAGGATAGGAAGGAGTAAACCTGGGTCTTGAAGAGACCCATGTTATAAGAGGGAGGAAACACAGAAGCCTGCAAATCATTCCACAGCCGAGCTGTTGAGCACAAGAACGAGTCGTAGAGGCGACCCGTTCTCATGTGACAAATGTCAACTGTTTACAAATGTTGGGTGCGCGTTTGGCGTATTTTCCGACTGTGCATCGGTGCCAAAGGGATCAATGACGCTAGTTCCTCAGAGCACCATTAAAATACAGGTAAAACAAACACAGCATTCCCGCCTGAAGTCTATGTTCTAAAGATAGGAGAATCTATCAAACGGATAATCTACTTCTAATGCAATTTTTCATGATTGTCATTGGGTGAAAGGTGGGAGAATCAACTTATATTGCACTAATCACAAAAGCCTATGCCCCTCCCGATAGCCGGTCAAAGCAGGTTGCCTTTTGATTGTGACCATCAAAGCTTGGATACTGATGTGCGAAAATCTACCAACCTGTTTCGTTCCTCGTTCAGGTTGAGATTATTGTAGACGCTGGAGGCGAGATGTGTGGCAGGGTCCATGGGCGGGGGGGAGTCGGCCGTGTCATCGATGACTACCGTCTGGTTGCTCTTAACCACGTCCACGCCGAAGCTGGACGGCTTCTGCTTAAAGTTCTCGCTGCCGTGCCACAGGTCCAGGTCGGCGCGCTGCAACTCCAGGGAGACTAGCGCGTAGAACTCCAGTGTGGGGCCCAGGCCGGTACCCACTTCGTTCTCATATTTAATCTGGAATATTCAAATGAAAGTGTTAGTTGAGATCATAGTGGGTCACCTATGCCGAATTGAAGGACACAGGAGTGAACATTAAACAAAATAATGAACATTGGACACAAAAGTTAACATAGGACAAGTGCATTAGACACAAAAGTGGGAATCAAACATATATTGGACAAACAAGTGCACTATGGACAGAAAAGTGTACTTTGAACGCAGAAGTGGAAATTGGACAAACAAATCTCCCGTAAATGCCCGATGTAATTCCCGAGAGGACTTTAGACACAGCATTTTGGAAACAAATGGAAATTGGGCATAGATCCACCAATAGACACATAGGTGGACATTGCACACGGAAGTAGAAGAATAAGAACCACAGGAGGGAGACATATTACACCCAAAAATGAAAGAAAAATATGATTCAATATAATTCACCTCCAACAGGGCCTTGGAGTGTGCAAAGTCCTGCACCACCTGCTCGGCCTGCTTAAGGATATGGTGGCGAGAGACCGTGCGCTTGCGGCGGTCTAGACGAGGCGTGACGCGCTCGGCGCTGTCCGTGCCGGCATGGTTCAACTCGGGGCTTGAGTCCAGCAGGCGCTGCAGGGCACGGTCGCGATCAAATGACACTGCGTAGAACAACAGCTGTCGCGTCTCGAAGGGGAACAGGAACGGACTGGAATGGAGAAACAATGTTAATAAACTATAGAATACTTCAGAAAAGTCGCAGATGAGCTAGCTTCAACATGTTCTACGAATGCCAGAATAAAATACCGAGTAATTCCAGAGGGAATATGTCCAGTGGGCTATTCCAGGAAAAATTGGAAGAAGAAACTCCAGAAGCTGGGCCTGGTATGGACGGAGACCACTGAAATACAACAATACAGGGACACCTGGAGACGCTTTGAAACGATGGGTTCCTGACCCGAATGGGACAAGAAGAGTTCACGCATGATTTGATTAGGTGTACTAAATTAAGGGAACCATTTTTTGGATGACCAACAACCTCTGCCATAGGTCACCCCAAGTGGTTCGCTACGTTTGGTGACTTAGCAGGAGTGCCCGGTTTCATGGGGTAAGGTTTATCCAGGTCTTGACTGCGGGTGCGTTGGCCCACCTACCGCATGGTGGGTCGGAACAGGAGAGACTGGTTGAGGTTGACCCTTTACAACTGGCTACTGTTGTCCCGGCCGCTCGATAATACAAGGGCCCGACCCTCACGACTGAGGGTGGGCTGCCCCACCAGCGAGTGTAAAAACCCTGCCGCTGCTGTTGTGCCGATTCGTGACCGGAGGGGACCCAGCAGTAGCGTTTGGGGTGCATTGGGAGTCCTTCCCAGCCGGAGTCTTCCGACAAATAGCCTTGCACCGCAGTGGGTGGGATGGATTCATAAGTCCGTCAGTCCTGAATACCCTGACCCCCAGCTTCCTACCCACCCTTTATACCTAATCCTTCCGTTGCTTTCCTTTTCTTCTAAAACCCCCGAAAATATAAAAAAAACATGCAATCACAAAACATTAATAATAACAATATCATTACAACGGCAAGTAGTAGGTGTCCCCGGTGCAGGCCAAAAATGTTGGTGAATTTTACCTACATTCGATGCCTGCACAAAAATTTAAATTCCTCTCTGAAACACAAATAGCTGAGCCTCCTGACACCTCCTATCTGGACTGCCCGGGCTTCACCCTAGTAGGAAAGTTCAGACCAAAAGGAGGTGTTTGTTTGTATAGCCAAGCTAACCAGATTTGATGTAATGTGGGTGCGCGCATCAGTCTTTTGCCAGTACAGTAAGATTTTACGCGTGTTTATACGGCTCACCAAACCTCAGCGAATCAAACACATCCGAGCTATTTAAACATTTGAGCGAAACTATTGATGACCTCTTACCCCGCTACCCTTCGGCCGAGTTTGTTGTTCTGGGGGACTTCAATGTTCATAATGAACCGTAGCTGAAGTTCTCATGTCCAACGAACTCGGCTGGCCGACAGGCGGAACTCTTTGCCCTTTGCCATGGGATGGAGCAACTGGTTCAGGAGCCTACAAGGATTCCTGGTGTCCAGACTCATCACTCCAATCTGTTAGACCTATTTTTAACTACCGAGCCATGTGGTTATAGGATTGATGTCACAGCGCCTTTAAGATCGTCCGATCATTGCCTGGTGACAACATCAATCCCTATTAACTTCAGACCGCTAATCGAGAGACTGAAGAGAAAAATGTGCCACTATAGGTCAGCAGATTGGTTCGGTCTGCGGGCTCACTTTAATTGCTTTCCTGTGGTCAGCTGTTTTCAGACTGCGGATCCTTCCGGATGTGCCCAGGAAATTGGTGAAGTCATCACATCTGCGATGGATGGCTTCATTCAATCAACCATTAAACAAACTGGTATAGGGTCAAAGCCGTGGTTCAGTCAACAATGCTCCGAAACAGTTCAACGAAAAAACGCGGCTTACCAAGCCTACAACACATCTCGAATGTCAGAAAACAGATCAGCATATAACAAATTGACAAAGGAAAATAAGAGAATCATCGACAGGTCAAAATTTGAGCATTACCTACAAATCAGCAAAAAGCTAGCTGCCTGCCAGCATGGCAGCAGAGCATTCTGGTCGCTAGCGGGCTCCATAGGTCGCAATTTCTGCAAATCCAGTCTGCCACCTCTTACCAGACCCGACGGTTCACTAGCAAACACCGCCACCGAAAAGACCAACCTCTTAGGGAAAATGTTTCCAGAAAACTTGGCCCTCGATGATCGGGATGCCATATTGCCGTCGGTTGCTCACTGCGGTTTCTATATGAAAAAGCTGAGGATCCGGCATCGGGATGTACTCCACGACTTACGGGGGCTCGATGTTAATAAAGCTAGTGGGCCTGACGGAATACCTACCCTGGTATTGCAGAGGTGTGCTGCAGAAATTGCTCCAGTTTTGACAAAGTTCTTTAAAATGTCCCTGAAATGTGGCTCTGTGCCCTCTGGTTGGAAAAAAGCGGTCATTCACCCTATACCTAAGAAAAGTGACCGCTCCAACCCGGCCAACTACCGCCCCATAGCGATCACATCAGTTCTGTCCAAGGTGATGGAACGTGTGATCAACGACAAACTGCTCACATACCTTGAAAAGAACAAAATTATTAATGATCGTCAGTACGGATTCCGGCGGAACTGATGGTGCGGTGACCTTCTCGCGTATGTGACGCATGTTTGGGGGCGGTGCCTGGAACGTTATGGTGAGATTCAAACGGTCTCACTGGACATTTCTAAGGCCTTTGATCGGGTTTGGCACCGAAGACTTGTCAACAAACTGTCTTCTTACGGACTTCCCGATTCCTTGTGTACATGGATTGCCGACTTTCTGAGGGAGAGATCGATTCAGACGGTTGCTGACGGTTTCATCTCTTCCTCACATTCAATAAATGCTGGCGTCCCACAATTGTTTTTGTTGCACATCAATGACCTCTTGACGTGTGCACCAATCCATTATTACGCGGATGACAGTACAGTCCATGAGAGATGTTTGTTTGACCAAGCCCCCAAAGGGCACACAAACTCCTACGGCTCAGAGGGCTTTGTAGCAGAGAATGGACGGTTACCTCGAGAAGGTCTACTCTTGGGGTAAGAATAACCTCGTCAAATTTAATGTTTCAAAGACCCAATAATGTATGAATACATCTAAAAGGGATCAAAATGACAATCTAGTCTCCTTTAATGGAAGCAATCTTCCCAACAAGCCCTCCATTGATATGCTTGGTGTAACCTAAGTGACCAGCTCAGGTATGGGGGTTCCATCGAAGCCAGAGTAAAGCCTCTCAGAAGCTGGGCATATTGTACAGAGCCTGCAGATATTTTAATAGTGACCCTGTACAAATTGCAAGCGCGCCCCACTGTAGAATTTGGCAGCCACCTCTGGTCGGGAGCCCCAAAATATCAGAAAAAAAAAACCCTTGACTCTGTGCAGAAACGGCAATCCGTTTGATAGATTCGCCTATCTTAACAAACGGACTACAATCTTTGGAGCACATACGTCAGGTGGGAATGCTGTCCTTGCTCTACTGGTATTTTAATGGAAGATGCTCTGAGGAACTAGCATCATTGATCCCTTCGGCACCGGTGCATAGTCAGGAAACACGCCAAATGTGCGCCCAGCATTTGCACACGGTTGACATTTGTCATATGAGAATGGGTCACTTCTACGACTCGTTCTTGTGTTCAACAGCCCGGCTGTGGAATGATCTGCCGGCCTCGTGCATGTTTCCTCCATCCTACAATATGGGTCTCTTTAAGGCCCAAGTTTACTCCTTCCTATACTCTAAAAGACCCTCCACACAGCATCCCCAAAGATGATATAGGCCTTGAGGAAAATTATTTCCCTCAGGGTCTCCTATGTGGAGTTACTGTAAAAAAAAAAAAAAAACAATACAGAAATGCCGCTTTCACCCAACCAAGAAATCACAGCCTGGTTTGCTAATCTCATTCACGGCCTGTATTTTTCTACAGTAAAGTATTAAATAGTACACATTTTACAAAATGTTTTTTTTTTATAAATCTCATTTAGTTTGCATTTCAGTGGTACTTACCAAGCAGATGCTATTTGATGAAGCCACTGAGGCAGGTTTCCTGTCATGATGACCAGAGGATCTTGGAGTTGTCTGCTAGCCTTAGCTGCGAGCTGGAACAATAGTAATTCATCATTAGAAGAGTATAATTTATTTTTATATTAACGGACCATTTCCAATTACACGAAATACACAACATGAAATAAGATAAATTACATTAATGAAGCAATGACATAAATATACATTTGATAGAACATTCAAGTCAAAGCCTGAACAAGGCTTTAGTAGAGTCCATGTTGTTAAACATATTAAATGATATTCTTTGAAGTTCATTTACTGTTATCAAAAATTTCAAGGGCCTGGCTTGAGTTAACAAGTCCCGGCATTCTGGACAGTGAAGAATGAAACCCATAATTAGTAGTATTGATTGAGGATAAACAATTCTTTGTTTCTGAGTCTACGGAAAGGAATTGTGTCGGACGTGATCACCTCTCCCAGAATGTTATGATGCGGCCAGTTTCATCTTCACATTTGTTATGTATAGATTGTTGTTATTGTCGTAATTTGTAAGGGAGTTGCATCTTCTAAAACATATTGTTTCGCTGTTCACAAACGATTCAGACTCTCGATGCCTTTGGAAATATATTTTGCCGGTGGCGGTGTGTCCTGTCACTGACTTGAATAAAGCGTCAGAGCAGTACGGCGATGGGAAAGAGAGGTGCTTATCAGGCATCCACAGAGCGCGGTAGGTTCGCGCGTCGTAGACTACCTCAAGTAGCCTGCCAAAACCAAATCGAGTTAGCTAGCCTTCAACCACCCGCTTGACAAGACGCCATCTCTCTTCACTGCCCGTTCTGACTTCTGATCTACTCGCCTTCTTTACTTTTGACCACCTCTTACCCTGGAACCCCATCGGACTACTGCCTCTCACTGGACCCAGACCAAGCATAGTCACTCGGACAAGGCCTGCAGAATTACAAAAGTCGTAAATAGGGGTCTTGTCGTTTATATTGTTCCTCCTCGCAGAGGGAACGGTAGGTTATGCTCTCTTGCCTCCCATCCCTCTCTGCAGATCGGAATCAACTGCCCACTACAGTTCATTTGTTTGCCATTACGTCTGGTACAGAGTTGAACAGGGTTGACAATGTTGAACTGGATGGGTTGCAACAAAAGTGAATCAATGATACAATTAATAATTTTGAAAATACGAATGGGATCCTACACTTTTCTAATGAAGAAATGCTTTTTCAATTTCATCATACGAGTAATCCCCTCTTTCTCGCCCTAATCTCCATACAATTCCAGGTAAGAAGCGATGTTGTAGAGATTCAATATGTCACCCTAAAAAGCATCAATTTAGTAAACTCAACACACCGACAACAGAGGTGATGGAAAGTCACAATTCTGTCCTAGAATACACTACTTGCTTCATCCACATTCATACGGACTTATTTGTTTTCCCGAATCCTTGCAATTCTGCTGGCATTCTGAGTATGCAAATTGAATCACTGGATGGAGCTACGTTTTCCTAAGGAGTCCCCAACTTCTTCTTGTTACGCTTACCTTGGAGTTGACAAAGTCGGCCTGGGGCAGCAGCGGTCTGGCCAGGCGCGGGCAAGCCCGGTACAGGCAGGTCCAGTGGCGGGAGAGGGCATGCAGGCAGCGGAGCAGCGCCAGAGCAGGCAGGGCTGCATCCCCCACGCTGACGGAGGCGGGCAGACGCGGCCCCAAAGAGCGCCAGAGGGCAGCCTGCACATGGGGCACTTGACCCTCTAGAAAAAACAATTGTCAAGTTATTGATGAAGAATTAAAGATAGCGGTGTGCCGTGAAAAAAAATAACAGTAACAAAACAAAACATTGAAGAAGAAACAACAAACATAAACTATTCTTCTATCATGTTCTGTTTTGTCACTTTTTTTCCGGTCACCGAAGATGATTTAGAAGTTAAGATAAGTTGGCACCACAAAGTGATTAGCCACGGTGGAACCAATTACAATGTGCCACGGTTAACTTTGCAGGCAGCCAAAGGAACAATGAGTGTACAAACTATTTGAAATCCTTTAAAAACTTTTATATCCACAGATGTTTTATGTGAACAGCTCAACCGTGGAATGACCTGCCAGCATTTGCGTCTCTTTAAGACCCAAGGTAACTTCTTCCTCTCCTTTATCCTTAAGGCCGCATTAAAAAAAAACTAATAAAAAAAATAAAATTCTAAAATATAATTTGCCAATCATATTTTAGAAACCAATCACTTTTGATATAAATAAAGATTTAAAAAATTTACATACAAATAATACAACCGGTTTACAATTAAACAAATTTGAAATTTTAGAAATCAGAAAAAGCATTAATAGTGAATTAAATTTAATAAATAAACACATAGTTTTTAAAAATAGCTATCTCTCTCTTGAATTTATTTTCATAATAATAATAAAAATATATATATTTTTTTTAATTTCTAATATAAATTTATTATTCAATGTTTCATAATAATTTGTTAAAATTTTTGATTAATTACTTGCCTACTTTATTCAATTTTTGTTTATGCTTATAATTTGTCTATTCTTACATTATTATGTTCTAATTTTTATCATTTGTCTATACTTGACATTATTATTTTTAGTATTTATATATTCCTGATGAAGAAAGCATCGCTTTCGAAACATGTAAGATATCTGTACATATTAATAAAGTGGTGAATACAAAGTAGATTTTTGAATTCATTTAAGTGTTAAAAAATAATATTGTATGAGTGGATTTATAGGGATGAACAAAGGTTACTCCCATGTACTTTTTTCTTTCACATGATATATTAAAGTTTGCGCGAATAGACCGGGTGCTGTGATACAGTAAAGTGTCTTTGCGGATAGATTAGGTTAGCAAATATCAGTCAGTGTAGCTACCATTCCACAGGTCGTCGGCCTTCCTCCTGTTGTTGGCCTTGGTAGAGGTGCCCTTGCCCTTGCGCCCCGTGGGCTGCGGGGCCCCCGAGGGTTGTGCCCCCACGGCCGTGCTACCTGTCGCACCATCGGCGCCAACGCCGCGGTAGTAGATGGTGTGCGTCTGCACCCACACGCCTGCGTTGCCTAGATAAACAAAATAATCAAATTAATAACAAGAGATTGAAATGCACTACCACCATCTGGGTGTTTACCTGATTGTGTTGACAGTAGCCTAGTCCCTTCAACAAAGATCAGCAAGGTTATCATTGGGTATTAAGCCATGTCTCCTTGTTCTACAATGTGGCTTCCTAGGTACCAAAGCCTTCTCACATCACCATAGAACATTTCATTCACAACTCTTCACATTTCCTACAGATATTGGTGCTTACCACTCCCAACAGCTGCATGCATCAGGTGTGTATGTGTGAGGCGGCGTGAGTTCCTATCCACAGAGTGGTTGCCTAGCTAATTTAGGGTTTGGATATATAGAGGTTAGGTTTGGGCTCTATGGCAATGTTACATATTGAATATTTATTCTTACCCAGAGGAGCTTCGGTGTCAGTATCGGTCTCAGATTGGTCATTGGCCTGCGGAGAAAACTGTCTGACGGCCTGATACACTGTCATATTGTACGGCAGGACTGTGTCACCTATCATGAACTGGAGTTTGTGCTTTGATCTGGAAGGAAACATTCAGTTAAATAATAGAAACTTGGTCAGGAAAAAGATTGTGGGTGCAACACCCCGCTGATCTGGAGACCAGAAGGGAAAGGGCAGCAGGGAAGACAACAGCAGAGATCGAAAAATTACTTAAAAAGATGAAGAGGGATAAGATGGCAGGCCCAAATAAGAAATATTGGAAAGAAGGTCTATACTGAAGAATGGATAAATCGCGGCTAAAGAAAAATACTAACGATGGAAGAGATTGTCAAGGATGGTAACCGGATAATTCAACACACTTTTCAAAAGTATAAAGTCATTAAAAGTACAAAAAAAAAAACTACCCTGAAAACCTGATCTAACCCTAATCTAACCAAAACCTAATCTTAACCTAACCTAATTAACTTTTTTTTTAAATAATTGAAAACTAAAAATTATTATTTTCATACTTTTAATGACTTTATATCACTTTTAAAAGGTGTGTCGATTCATACGTGTGTTGAATTGGCATGGAACCGTCAAGGACAGATCCTGGTACACCAGCATAATAAAATAATAATTGGTCAATTTCATATAATGCCGTATAGTGATTGAATTATCTCAAGGGTGCTTTACATTTGTTATTGTTTGAGGTAGACTTTAAAGTGTGGCAGGTCATTCCGAGAACAAGGGCCCAGAGCGCTGAGTGCTCTGTCCCCAAACTTCGCCACATTTATGTAAGAAGGTACAACCAGCCTGTTCAACGCATGACTGACTGGCTGACCTGAGCGTCGGTCGTTGTATTGAACTCCTGAAGTATGTGTGCTATCTCTACTCATAGAAGTTAAATCAGTCACTAATAATAATACAATAAAGTGATTATGATATTCCTTACCTCCCCTGTGAAACGGCCATGGCGGCCAAAGAGTCGTCAATATCCTCGTCGGTGTTGTCTTCGTCGGAGTCCTGCAGGGGCTGGTGGGGCGTCCCCGCGCTGCCCGTACCGCTGCTCTCCCTCTGCCGGGCGTAGCCACGCACCACCAGGTATCTGATGATGGAAGATGGCATTCATCATTTACTGTTGCAACTTTACATTCTAATTAAAACAATATGTAACAATACACTAATGAATGTTTATAAAGTGTTAACATTACCAAGAAAGGGCAAGAAAAGAATTGTGCTTACCTTTCAATGGCTTGAACAAGTGCTAGCGGGTCTATTTTGACAGTACCACCTTTCCATTGCTTGAGGTTAGTACAGCTGGGGTGCCGCTGCAGGTTACACTGGAAACAAGACACATACATGAAACAAGACACATACATGAAACAAGACACATACATGAAACAAGACACATACATGAAACAAGACACATACATGAAACAAGACACATACATGAAACAAGACACATACATGAAACAAATGACTAAGGCACGGCTTAGAGTGCTGGAAATCTGAGAATCACTGAGGCCATAGAAGAATGGAGTGTGGCGGACAAGGTATAACCAAACATTATATTAATTACCAACCACCAGTGTCCGTTCGGACGTGATTGGGAGTTGAGTTCTAGTTTGTTTTGAAACTACGTAAATATTTAAGTTACATATGTATGAATGACGAAGCAGCAGGAGAGGAGACATTTCTTAGAGGCGACCAAGACTCTCAAGAGTTATAGTACGAGGTGTGTTCAAAAGAAAAGTTGAATTTAGAATTTTTTCAAAATTTTTTAATTATTCATCAATATCCATTTTCTCCCCTTCAAAGTAATCCCCCTCAGATATAATGCACTTATGCCAGCGCTTCTTCCAATCCTCGGAGCACTTCTGGAATGCGCTTTTCGGTATGGCCATCAGCTGGTTCTTATATTCTGACTTTTTCTCATCAATTGTGGCAAAACGCTATCCTTTCATTGGTCTCTTCAGTTTCGGGAATAGGAAAAAGTCGCAGGGAGCCAAATCTGGTGAATACGGTGGTTGAGGCATGATTACGGTGTTGTTTTTGGCCAAATAATCACGAACACGCATTGATGTGTGAGCTGGTGCATTATCGTGATGCAAAATCCATGATTTGTTTTTCCACAATTTCGATCATTTGAGCCGTATTGCTTCACGCAAACGTTGCATAACTTCCTTGTAGTATTCCTTATTAACCGAACGACATGTTGGCAAGAACTCATGATGCACCACGCCATTGTAATCGAAGAAAACAGTGAGCAAAACCTTCACACTTGATCGAACTTGGCATGCTTTTTTCGGTCTTGGCTCTTCTGGCCGCTTCCCATTGGGATGATTGGGCCTTGGTTTCGACGTCATAACCATATACCCAAGTTTCATCACCAGTTATGACCCTTTTCAGCAAATCTGGATCGTCGTTGATGTCATTCAACAACGAGTGATATTAATGTGACGTTGCTTTTGCTCAAAATTTAGCAATTTCGGAACAAACTTCGCTGCCACACGTTTCATGCCCAAAACATCCGAGAAAATTGCATGGCATGAGCCGATTGATATGCCAACATCCTCTGCAACTTCCCTAATAGTGATTCGACGATTTTCCAAAACCATTTTCTTCACTGTTTCGATGTTTTCTTCGTTTGTTGACGTGGTTGCAACTCCAGGACGCTCATCGTCATTAACATCTTCTCGGCCTTCTGTAAAGCGCTTGTACCACTTATAAACACTTTTTTGAGACAAAGTAGACTCGCCGAATGCCACAGTCAACATTTTAAGTGCTTTTGAGCACTTTATTCCATTTTTAACGCAAAATTTAATACATATTCTATGATCCATTTTTTTCAAAAGTAAAAAATCGAAGAACACACAAAAACGTGACTAACCTTTCCATTTGTCAAAAACAAACCACTAATCCAAAATGGCTGATAATACTAACATATGATAAACATATGTGTACCAACATAACTCTCAACAGGACTCTCCAAGGAGTTGAAGACCCAATGATGATGATATAGGATTGATTTATGAGTAGGAAGTACAGAAGACATAAGAGTGCGCTGTACCTTTAGCTGGTGAGTGTTAAAGAACTTGAGAGCGCTCGTGGAAGGTCTGGCGGGCAGGTCATGCACCCGCACGGGGAACTGTTCTAACTGGGAGACACAGGCGCTGATCTTGCTAACCAGCGCAGATAGACTGGACGGGTTGTAGTTGAACATGGGCTCCACGGCACTAAGAAAGAAACATACGATATTTTAATTATTTTGTTTATTATTTACTCTTGTGCATGCGCGCCCATCCGCAGAATCCTGAAATATAGTTCCATTATATGGACTCCTTAGGAACGGATTATTCTAAAAATAGAAATAGTACAAAAAAAGTTTATCCACTACTTATATGAGAGAATACTCTGCCGTGGTAAGTAGAAACACAGTTATTGCCTTGGGAGTCATTCTCCAGAATGAAGGGTCGAGTTTTAATTTACTTTTAACATATTTATAATTAGCCTAATGTACTGATTTTTTAAAACACGCAACTAGTAACTTCAACGTAGGAACTGTGTCTTTACTTACATAAATGGAAATACTGCATTATTAATTGTTTTTGTTTTTAATTCCTAGAACTCCATTTAATTTAATTTTTTAAATTTAATATAGTAACCGTTTCACTGTAATAATAGTGATATTCCACCTCAAGTGGTGATAGTTTAAAGATTGTGGTCTCACTCTATATCCAGCGGCATATCGGTAAAGATGTTGAGGAATGCTCTGAGCCTCGCGTCCCTGGCGGCCAGGTCCTGGGGGTCATCTTCTGCAGCCAAGGTCAGGAAGGTCAGCAGGGCGCCTACTAGACCTGAGTGGTTCACCTGGAAGGGAAAGTATTGATAGATTAATTTCAGGACACCTTTTTAAAAAAATACATTGGTTTCAGAATGTTTATTTTTATTGTAACGTGTACTACTATACTACAGAACTCTAGCCCAGCGCATGAAAGTGTATCATGGTACCGAAGGAGAGTGCAGCCTGGTTTATACACCATAGTCACAGCAAGTCGTTTCCTCCAATACCAGTGTTAAATAGTAGAAAAACTTTTCTACAATGTTTGCGTTCTATAAAAACTACGCTTTGCAAACTAGCCGATTGTAAGTTCGAAATTAAATACGTTAGTATTTAATTTTATTTCATTGTTTTACCAATTGTTTACCATTTTAGATAAAATTATGTGTTAAGGGAAATTTACCTAACTTCAGACACAGACATTCCCACAACAAACTTCTTATTAGCAAAGTTATATCTTCATCCATACCTCGAAGGGAGAGATATCACTGTCCACCAGGACGTCTCTCAGCTGTAGGAGAGCCGGCGCCGGGTCAGGGGCGGCCAAGCGGTGAACCGCGGCTGTCAAGCGAGCTAGCACACCGCTGGCCGGGTGCGTGGTTCCCACACCCCTGCCTCCGGCTTCGTGCTGCTCGGAGCAGAGGGCTAGGGCGCGGCTTCGCACCCACTGCCGCGCTTTCTCTCTGGAAATAATAATAATTAAATTACGATCAAATGTTGATTACAGGAATCTATTCCCGGCCTGTCTTTACAGGTGCCATTAGTACACATTTCCAGTTTAATCTTTTTCCTAAAATAATTATTGTTACTAACTAACCATCACGCCGTTTCACCACAGGAGTAGGCAGAGGACCGACAGCCAAACAACTCGATATTGGCATACACATACACTTCTTGCTTTATTCACATTCACATACATCGTCTCATTCATTCTCTTCTATTATTCAGACTTCTGACACAACCCGACTCAAGTATTTGATTCACTTGATCGTGCCATGTCTTCCTCGGGGGTCCCCGGCTTCTTCTTTCATTCACATTTGCGTCATATATTCTCCTTACACCCTTTCTTCATTCATTCGCTCTACATGCCCAAACCATCTAAGCGTCCCTTTCTTAATCTCAACATTTCTCACACGATCATAGATGGTTTTACCACACATTCGCCACAGAGATCTCATTTCTACAGCATTCAGTTTACTTTCATCCTTCTTCCGCCAGTTCCATGCCTCACTGCCATACAAAATAATTATTGTTGATTCTCGAATTATATAGGAAACTCCTGCACTCAGTCAATACACTTTAAGTAACTCTCACAAGCTAGCACAGATCACATTGGTCGTTTTTTTTAACATCTCTACTTCTTTAAGAAAACTGCTGATAGCCAAGTTGTAAACATTTCCTAAACTACATATGTAAAAGAAAGAGATGTTATAACAAAACCCTCTTTGAATAATCACACTGCAAATATATACAGTGAAACCCGTATTTTACGTCCCCGGATTTAACGTTTTCCCGCCAATTACGTGTTATTATTTCAGTCCTGATGTATTTTAGTACATTTATTACCTGATTTTTACGTTTTTTTCCCGCAATTTACGTCGAAAATATTCAAAATGTGTGATTTACGCGCGCTTGACAATGAGTCGGCGCAGAAGGCACATGTTTATCTGTCACACCGTGATTGGCCGCCCACTTTCAGTTTTAGCTATCTGTGCCGTGATTGGACGCGCACATGACAATGCGCCGGCGCAGTTGTCACATTTTTATCTGCCGTGCCGTGATTGGCTGACAGCTTTCAATTTTAGCGATTTGTAAAATGTTATAACATCCGATCTGTCCAGTTGGATTTTCCGATTTTCCTATTCAGTTTTCAACTCGATTTGTGACTTGCGTCTTTCTGTTTGAAGTTATTTGCGATCACCATTTTTACACACAGTATTTACGTTTTTTATTTGATTTATTCGTTTATTACGAGTTTATTACAATCTTTTCTTCCTTTTTGCAATGTCTCAACAAAGAAAAGCTTTGTCAGTGCGAGAGAAAAGGAACATTCTCGAAAAAGTGGATAAACACGTCGGTTCTCGAGTTTCGCTAGCGCGATTTGGGAATACCTATCACTACGTTGGCTACAATAATAAAAAATCGGGAATCAATCGAAAAAAGTGCCATTCAATGTGGTCTCATGGCGAAAAAACGAAAATATATAACAACATTGAAATATGAAAAACTGGAAGAGATTTTAAAAGAGTGGTTCGTCAGTGCGCAGGAAAGCAATGTTCCCGTCGGAGGGTCCAATCATTCGTGAAAAGGCGCTACACATCGCCAATCGACTGAATATTGAAGGGTTTACTGCATCAAATGGATGGATAGATCGGTTTCAAAAGAGGCATAATGTGGTCTACAGATCAGTTTGCGGGGAATCACGAAGTGTTGATTTGGATATTGCTGAAGATTGGAAGCAGACAGATGTTCCTACATTGATTGCCGACTATGCTCCCAGAGTTATTTTCAATGCGGATGAGACTGGGCTGTTCTTTAGGGTACTACCGTGTAAGACATTCTGCTTCAAGGGGGAGGCCTGTCACGGGGGTAAGTTAAGTAAGATTAGGCTCACTGTTCTTTTGATTACCAATTTGGGTGGCAGTGAGAAGCTTCCGCCATTAGTAATTGGGAAGTCTGAAAAACCCCGCTGCTTTAAAAATGTGAGGTCATTGCCAACAAAATATGCAGCTAACAAAAAGGCATGGATGACTTCAACCCTATTCGAAAAGCAGCTTACTGCATTAGACGCTTCGATGGGAGTAAAGAATCGAAAAATATTGTTATTCCTTGATAGGTGCCCTGCTCACCCCACGAACCTGACACTGAGGAACGTTAAGTTGGCATTTTTCCACCTAACTGTACGAGTGAACTGCAACCCCTGGATTTAGGGATAATCGGTGCATTTAAGCACCACTACCGAAGAAACTTGATAAATAAGTTATTGTTTGAATTGGAACGAGGTGCGGACCCAAAAAAATTTAAGGTCTCTATTTTAGATACAATGCATTACATTGTTAAGGGATGGGGTGAAATCACAGAGATAACTATAAAAAATTGTTTCCGGAAAGCTGGCATCAACAAGGATCAGGAGGTAGCGGTGGAAGGAAATACAGAGTACAATATTATCGACAGGTGGGAAAGGATTTCAGATCAACCCTTGGAGGACTATATAAACCTTGACTCCAACGTGATGACATCAGACTTGGTGAAAGTTAATGACATAGTCACAGAGATAACTATAAAAAATTGTTTCCGGAAAGCTGGCATCAACAAGGATCAGGAGGTAGCGGTAGAAGGAAATACAGAGTACAATATTATCGACAGGTGGGAAAGGATTTCAGATCAACCCTTGGAGGACTATATAAACCTTGACTCCAACGTGATGACATCAGACTTGGTGAAAGTTAATGACATAGTGGATCATATTATAGTACCAGTACCTGAAGAAGTGTCATCTGATGAAGAAAAAAGAAGAAGCAACCAAGTTACATTGAGGATCTTAAAACCTATTTTTCGAGCATTGGTGGCGTTCAAAACGAAACTTTTAAATGTATATATACAATTGAAAGAGAATTAGAGAAAAAAAAATTAAACAAACTAATCTACATGATTTTTTTAATAATATATGAAATATTTTTTCAATACAAAAAAATTCAACAAATATGATTTTTTAATAAAAAAATTTTTTTTTTTTTTTTTCAATACTAACTAATCTACCTACATGATTTTTTTTTATAAAAATAAAATATGTATTGTTTTTTCAACCAAAAAAATTAACAAAGATTATTTTTTTTTAAAAAGTTGTTTTTTTCATTTCCCCCGATTTACATTTTCCCTCCATTTAAGTTTTTTTTTTCAGTTACTTGAAAAACGTAAAATAGAGGTTTTACTGTATTTATTTTTAACTATCAAAGAACTGAAGAAAACTAACTAACCTGTTCTGCGCTGCCACATTAGCATTAGACTGTAGTGAGTCTCTTGAGACAGCTCCGAGTCCAGATGGGGCTCCGTGTTGTCGAGCCCAGCGGGCTGGGTTCAAGGAAGCCAGGAAAGATGTGGTTTTGGAAGTGGCACCTCCTAGCCTAGACCTGAAGGAAGAACCTGTGAAGACAAATAAACTTGACATTTATATATGTATATATTCTAAAAGTAAAATTTACATCAGCCATTTAATTTTTAAACTCATATAGATAGGTACATAAATACAGCAATTAGCAGAGCTTTTTCTGCCTGTAATTTATAGGTTGCAACTATTTTCACCTCATAAAGTCACTTGCATCGTGAGCTATGAAGCTTTGAAATATCACTTTAAAAGACATTACTTTAACAAATATGGGTACTACATTGGCTGAAAATATTATCTAGCTCCTTGATAGTAAGTCTGCATGTGAATTATAGAAAATGGCAGAAAAATTTTGAAAAAACCAACTTACTCTCTCGAGAAAACAACAAGGCAGAATGAATGGATAGAAGAAGCTCACCTCCAAGAAGCCAATCACTAAAACCTTCATCTATTATGTGCATATGAACATACCGTGTGGATGGTGTTCATTCTGCGGGTCTTCCTGTCTCCGATGGCGTCCCCCGGCTGCTCCCGCCACCGCCGCAGCAGCCCCCAGAGCCCCCCGCTCGCCCGAACGCTTGGGGGCCCTCTTACGCTTCAGCACGTCTGTTAGACGCATAGACATGGGGCTTTGGGCTCTGCAAACACAACAAAATATATTTTAAAATGGACTATATAGTGAATATGAACATTGAATTTTGATTAAATTATTAAATTATTTGTACCATCCCTTTTGACAATACAGTAGAACTCCGTTAATTTGAAATCACAGCCGATTTGCGTGTTTGAAGGGAAAATAAAATCAAACGACTTAGGTCAATTTACACATCCAAAGGGTTAAGAATCAAATTAAACTGGAAAAGATCATTCAGAACAGAAACAGATTCTGTGGACCTGAAAGACTTGAGGACTTTAGCTCAAAAGATGGACTGGCCAAGTGGAAAGAATAGAAAACGACAGCAGACAATATGACTACGACTACGTGAAAGATTAGAGCAGTAATGGAGAAGGAAGACTAGGGACTGGACCCAGTGGAGAACGTTTGTAGAGAAACCTGGGATATAGTGTTATCATGATGAATAGTGACAAGACAAGACAAAGCCATTGAGTTATGTAACACAACCTTATGAATAAAATGATTACAAGTAAAAGTGATTTTACCTTAGTTCTTGGGGCACTACTGAAGGAAGGGGGATCTCCGATCCCAGCTGCTGGGCCTCGATGGAAGTTGTACTGCCATTGGGACCAATGGATATGCTGGACTCTATGGAGATGGCTGCAAAATGTAAAAAAACAATATTTTTAATATT